>OY284468.1:33800931-34135931 GCA_958336335.1 Dilophus febrilis | reverse complement strand
ATATTCATACACAATTGTGTATATTTTGTGTATATTCAACGAACGAAGTTATAAAAATATATAACTTGAAAAATTTACTGTGTATTTTAAAATATATATTTTGTAAAAAAAAAAACAATAATTATTTCGCAAAAATAAAGTACACGCACACTTTTACACAAACAAACATCGAACATCTATTATATTTCATAATAGCCAACTATCCACTTTTTAACTACACTTGTTGCAAGCAGCGGTGTATTGCTGCAGCTTCTCTAAATATAAGAAATACACACAACATCCATTATTACATTTATATGTGAATATTGTTATTGGTATATAAGAAAAAAAAAGGTTTATAACATTTTTAACATTACTTCTTATATTCATATATATATACAAAACATATATATACTTATACATTTTATATAAAAGCCTGTTTTCTGTTGTTTTACTAAACGGTATATATATTTATAATATTACACACCTTTATAAAAGTTGATTGCATAAATTTTACATACAGTATGTCGCAATTCAAGGGGTTTATGATAAATGGAATAAGTTATATTTCGTTTAATAATATATTATTAATATGGGCGGTTGTCACAAACTTTACAAAAATTGGCTACCGGAAATAGTCTATTGCAATTAGAACTAGTTCAAATTACTGTATTAAATTGAAATTAATTACCTGCGCCCAATAATATAAAATTTGATCAGTATGGAAACAATTAGATTAGTATTCAATAATTTATCATTCCAAAATCCTTTAATTATATAGCTATTTTTTAAAACATATGTTATCCTTAATTATAATATCATGCAATAAATTAATTAATATAAACTATTCCTAATTGCGGGTAGACTAAAATTAGTTTTCGTCTTTTTTATATTCTTTAACAATCATATCCTGGTGTTATCTTTATATATGTAGTATTACATGTTTTATATTTAGACAGTCTGTATATTGGTATTTTATCAAACACCACAAAACATAAATAGGGGAATTCACATATAGAGTGTATATTTGTTTTTTTTTTTTTTGAAATAATATTAAAATAAAATCATAAAATAATATTGGATGTTATGTACTGTATATATTTGCTCTTCAACACATAAAATTTAACACGACCATCATTCTTCAACAGCATAACATTGCATATACAATAGGAGAATGTCCAAATGTGAATTATAATTTGGGGTAACAAAGTAACACAACCATTGTGATGTATATAAGAAATCTCCTTAAAATATATTCTTCATACTATGTTGTAATGACGATGATGGTATATATATATATTATATATACATTGATGATGGCATTTGCTTAAATTGAAACCTAAATATAAGCGGCCATACGAAGAGAATTTAATAATCTATTACAATTTTCACAGAATATAAATGAAAAAGAAAAACTAAATGTGTTTTATGCTCCAATGTTTTATTATTATATTACATATTTTTGTTTGAAATTTGTATATTGTATTTTGTTGTGGATATATGAAAAAAAAGAAAACCTGTTTTTTAAACTTCGGTGTAACTTCCGAATAATACCCGAACAATTGGTTTTAGTTTAGACTAAACATTCAACGTGTGTGAATAGATTTTTGTTTTGTTATATGTATATGGTGATAGGACCGGTATTATACATTTTTTATATATACTTTTTTCTTAAGTTTTGTTTTATTTTTATTTTTTTGTAATAACAAACGGAATTTTTATTTATTTTTGTTCGTAAGTTAATTTTCTCGTTATGTTTTTTTCGTTTTGTTCTTTTTGTTATGTCCACCAATAATAATAAAAATAATAATAATAATTTATAAAGTGTTTTGTATGTGCTTATACTTTAAGAATATTTATATTAATTTAATATTACGACATTGTTGTTTTTTTTAAAACAATTATCCTTTTTTTCTATATGGTGCGAGTTTATTTTTTTATATAATATATGTAATTTAAAATTATTGTGTTGTTAGTCAAATATTGTTTAATATCGCTTTAGATTTACATAAATAAACATAGTATTTAAGGACTAAATACAATAACATTCATTACATTTTAAATTAAAGTTAAAATATGAGTATATTAAAGTCGGAATGATTAAATTTTCATATATATTTATAATATATATGATTATGGATTACATTAAAAATGATCGCTAGGCCCAACAACTTTTTGTCAACACGAACATAGAATATTTACATATATTTGGAAATACAGAACAGAATAAAAAAAAAGGTATACATAACAATTGTTTATTATCATTATGCATTGTAACCTCGAAAATAATATATATCCCCATCATTTTACAACAAAGAAATGTAATATTACAATGTTTTGTTATGAAAAAAAAAAAGAATAAATAAAAATAAAATTTACATTTGAAAAGACTTTATGTTTTGCAAGAGATTCTATATATATATTTATATATTATAACAGATTCAACATTCTTACACATAATATAAAAAGTTCTATAGTATAGTGTTATATATTATATATACCATACATCCATCCATACACATATAAATACATTCAAAAAAAATGAATAAGAACAATATACATATAAAATATGTATATCTATCTATCTATCTATATACCATATGTATTTCAATACACAATATGTGGTTTCTTATTGTATTTAATAAGAAACAACTTTTTGTATCGTTTATTTTATTTATTAAAGTGTATTGAAGATATACAAACACAGACAAAAAGTAATAAATTGTATTGTCATTTTAACTCGTCAAAAACTTTCAAACATTTTTTTTCTTCTTTTATTTAATATGTATAAAATTATTACATATATATGAGATGGGTCCGTTAAATATATATATATAAGATAATAAGATAATCACGCAAGATTGTCCATTGATTCATCTCTAACAATCTATATATTATATATAGAATATAAGAATTTTTTGTTTTGAAAATCTTTTGGTTAGATTTTTACAATTGTTAAATTGATTTTAAAAATACTATATTATTGATCATAAACACATACGTCATTATATTATACAATGTTTTTAAACAATGAATACCCTTTCATAATAAATTGATTATATTGAAATAGTATATTTATAAAATAGTATATTTATGCGTAAAATGGATTTGGCCAATTGCAATGAAATCAATGATATAAGCATTATGCGCAAAATTGTAAAACTTTATTAACGTTCAACAAATTTATTTGTTGATAAAACTATAAAATTTGATACGTTCGCAATCTATAGAAATTCCATCAGCAATAATTCATATTAATTTTAAAAACAAAATATTAATTACATTTTATAAGTATAATCCCTTGATATACATATATATACGGTATATAATTCAAAGTTCCATAAACTCGTATATGTCATTTAAAAATAAGTTCATTCAAAAAATATTATATATGGAACACGAAATCTTTAATTTATTATCAAGTTTAAATTACAAATTGCATTGTAAAATACATACATATATAATGGAATTTAATATGGTATCAAATTAATATATAACCAACAATATATATATATATAATATAATAAAATGAAAATTCTTTCTATTTTGAAAATAACAAGACATTCTGTTAACTATATTCAAAAAAAAATAAATAAATAAGTATGTTGTATATATAATTATGTAAGGCTAAATTTTTCTGAAAATAACAAAATCATAATTTTTAGGATTTCATTATTATTATTATTATTATTTTATATAAGGAAAAATATTTTATATGTATATAATAAATAACAAAAAAAATAAATTGGAGACATATAACAAGAAAAAAACCATTGAAAAGACAACACAACACAACGCACATATACAACCCCCCATTTACTATTATATGCATTCACCCCACACACCAAAAATATTAAAAAAAAAGGCACCAACATATATCAGCGTCTTCTTATATTTTTATAATTGAAGAAGTTTTATGATGTAACATCAAATTTTTGGTGTTGTAGGAATTATAAAAGTATCCTTATACATAATACGAAATATATACCAAATATATGGTATAATACTTCTCTCTATAGATATATTCATAGAATATAATGTACTATTATATATATCGTGCCAATATAAACCATTTCCCATATATGATAAACTGATGATATTTATATAAAATGATGACAATGAATATAAAATGAATATTTAGTATATATATAACATGTGATATCTATAATAATGATAATAATCATAAATAAATCGTCATCATCATTATCATTATAGCAAATGCAAGGGGAGAATTTTCATTTCTCTATTTTCCGTTTTTCTTTTCTTTTTGTTTTTTTTTTTGTTCAATATATTGTATATAGGCGAACAACGAACTTTCCTCTATATACATACATATTATATATAAATAATAATACACATATTGCAAAAATCATCACACATCGATGTTTTCGCTTCTATTTTTATTAAAGTAGAAATAGATACATAAAAATATATATACCTATATCTGTAATATTGTCGCATTGAAATTATTACAATCAATCCATAAATAAATGAAAATTTTACACTTTTATCTGTATATAATATTGGATACTGTTTTTATTTTTTATAATGTTTTTTTTTGTATACTTGGATTTAAAATCAATGGGGGATACAATATCATATATTTAGAAAAATATTTTTGTTTGGATCTGTTTTATGAGTTGTATATATTTCCTTGAAAAAAATAATAGAAAACGATTTGTAAAAACTATTTAATATACATATATACACCGTGTATATACGAATATGAAGAATAATTTCATTAAAATGAATCAGAATTTTATTTTCTATTCAATATACTATACTCCATATCATCAGATCAAATGATGATTGGTTTGTTTTATTTTCATCATTGATATCCTTATTAATGGAAAAAAATATTTAACTACTAGTGGCAATACTCTAGCACCATTATGTATTCATTTTATAAATTCTGTACAACATACAAGCGAACAAAATAACGTATTTTCAATTATTTATAGTAATTAAATTTTAGTCTAAATTTTTTTATTTTGATTTTTTTGACAAGAAGCTTTAGTGGTATTAGAAGTAGTATTAGAAATGAAATACGAAATGCAATAAAATCTTTTATTATTTCAGCCATTTTTGTTAATTAAGAGTATAAACGATAATTATTAAATTCCTTTAGACAATTTTCAGAATGTTATTCATTTTTCTATGCTTTTACAACGAATATATATATGAATATAGTATGAAAGTATACAACATTACCAATCCGGATAACCTATTTATTATTATAGAGATATAAATCTAAAGTTAATTGTTCCAAAAAAAAGGGAAAATATCCTAATTAAAATGCTTATCTCTGTATGTTCCAATTATTTAGATTATGCATCATATTACTTATTTTTTTTTTAATTTGTATACGTAAATTACGTGAATAATATTTTTATATCAAATTTATACACTTATTTTTAATACACCTACTTATAATTTTTATTTTTATATATATTATACTATTAATAATAATAAATGTGCGTGTTTTATATAATAAAAATTAATATGCATAGAAAAATACCTACTACAATATATTTTTCAAATGTAATTTAATCGAAATAAATTATAATTACTAATATAAAATAAATAATACAATAGAATACATACAATACAAATATATAAATAAATAAACTTAATTCAATATATATATATATATATCAACAATAACAACCAAAAAATAAAAACCCCAAAATCTAAACAATTTCTAATATATAAACATAATATTATTTTTACCAAATCTACTTGATCCCAAAAATACAAAATTAATAAATTTCTTCTATATATCCATTATTATTGTACATTGTATTGTATATGATCTATTATTCTTTATTCTGTATTCTGTATCGACCCGACCGTATGAACTATTTATCATATTATGATGGTGTTTTTAATTCATATAAGTACATATATATTTTAATAAAAGTTATTGTATTATTGAGCTATGATTATATCTATTTATCTATCTATTTCTTTACTATATATAGATATGAACTTTTTATTGAACAAAAAATTGATTATTTTATACACAAGGTGTTTCAAATATATATACCACATATAGTTTAGGTATAACTATCAAAATTCATTGATATATTTTCCAAATTGTTATTAAGGTAATTTTACTTATATTCATCTTATATACAGAACACCGTATTCAATAAATTAAGAATATATAAAATAAATCAATATATTCTTTTCTGATGATACAGATCATCGTGTACAAATTTAAAGAAACATATATATAATAATACATAAATGGAAATATGCTTCATATGTGTAACTTTTCTACTCTGATATATATACTATTTTAATTAAATATATATATGTAACATACTGTGTGAAAAGTTTTAAGAGTTTGTTTTGATGTATTTATGATGTGTTTGGAATAACTAAAAGTTGTTTTTCCTCTTATATATATCGACTACACACAATATATTTAGTTGTATTTATAGATACGAAAATAATCTATAATATATATAAAAAGTTTCCATATCATATGGCGATCAGGAAAAGTACATAATATTTGAAAACAACAAATAACTAAAATTATATATATATATAATGATGCGTCTATATTATATATAGAATTGTTATTGGTTGAATTGTAATTGTTAACACAATTTGTTTTCAAAGATATAATCACAAATAATATTCAAATGTTTTTTTTAAGATAAAAGATTGTCTGTTAAATGTTTTATAATTGCTTAATACTTGTTTTTTTTATTAAATTCAAATTAAATTTTATCACCCGTACTTGAATGAAATATTGTCAATTATAAGTTCTATATTACACATATTCAAACATTGTACATTTGTAAAACCTAACGAAAATAAAACTAAATCATATTTATAACAAAATGCATGCAACTAATAAAATAATTTTTAATAAATACACTTTCATTGCAAAGATAATGTGTTTTGTATTCATTCTTTTGTATTATATCATTCTTAAGTGTTTTTTATTCAAGTTTTTATATTTGAAAAAAAAAAACGACACAACATATGAAAATAAATACCATTTATATGAGCTTATGAAAGAAATATAATATACCGACACATATTTACCAAAATAAAGTGAAAAAAAAATTTAATAAATTAAAGAATTAATAATCATGAATTTTTTAGTGAAAGCACATTATTATGTGTAAAGTGTGAGTTTTAAAATTAATTGAATAGATATTTATTTTTCACTTTATATGGTATATACAAATACAAATATATGAATTCTTATTTTGTATAATTATGTATACCCATTAATATATAAACGCAATTCGTTAAGATTTCAATATTTATCGGTATTATTTATATATGAAAATGAATAAATTATGAAATATAATGAAATGTAAAAAAAACACACACACGTTTTCTTTTCATAATTCTTAAAAATAAATAATATATTTTTGAAGTATTTATGGGACGTATATTATATTATATTTAAATTTAAGAACTTATACACTAAACACTATACATATAGTGTAGGTTTATTGAATAACTAAATGTTTTTTTGTGTGTATGTTTTGATTATGTGTGAGGTTAAGACTCATATTGTGTTTAAGATTTATTATCGTATTTATATTAAAATTATTTATTAATTTGTTTTGGGGTATCTTTTCGGTGAGAATTTTCATTAAAATGTATATTCTTGTAAGAATATAATCTTCACATTTACCTATATATAAAAGGCTCGTTTTATAGAATTCAATTAATTATAATGAATCAACAAGATTTTAGTATGGCTATTATAGTTATAGTATACGTACCTATATAAAAGTATGTATCCGATGGGTGTTTTTAATTACCAGTTTGTTGAAATTTTAAACAAAGTTAATGACAAATTTAAAATTCATCAGATTATATAAAAACAATTTAATTATGATATACAAAATTAATAGTTTATAATTTATATCGAAACATAACTAATTAAATATGTGAATATTTCAAACAATTAATCTGGTATATATACACATAGCATATGCATTATATATATATATTATATATATTGACATATAGCATTATATATTGTTTTTGAACTCTACTATGCAAAAAACTTCAATTACATATTATATTTTTTTTATTTTAGTTGCAATTTTCCTTTCTGTCATGTGCTATTTGATATATGCCATTCGATGGATAGACATTTAATACCATCATCATCCGCATACAGAAAAACTGTATACATGTAAAAAGTTATATACCATGTCAATGAATTTAAATTAAATATTTTGTGATGTATATAAAGTGTATATAAACATTATGTGTATATATATAGTAAACAATTTTTTTTTTTGCAAATATGCAATATATTGCTAATAAATCCATAGTATACTAAATATATCTATCTATATATTGCTCTTTATGTATATACAAGGCAAATTTAAAATAAAATAAACAATATCTAAAAAAAAAAATAAATGGCAATTGATATTCTCTATATAAATAAAATTAGGCTTTTTAATAATCTGTATTTTTTTTTAAATGATATAAAAGCACAATAAATTTTCCATGGAAATTTTCTCTAATTAATTTTGAGAATTAAACCGTAAAATCAAACAATTTTATTATATTTAATTTGTTGAATATGGTCACCACGTTATTTATTGTTATATAATAATTTGAAAAAAATTTAAATCATATTATAAAATTATTTGATTCATACGCCATATATATACAATGTAGAATGTAGAATTAATATAGCATCACTGAACAATTATATTTAATATTAGGAAGGTTTTGATAAAATACTTTAAATTTTTCTTATCTTGAATTATTTTTTTTGGTTAAATCCTATTTTGTATTATATATGCATATTATTTAAATATATTTTTTGGGGTTGGGTTTTTGCTGTTTTTTTTTTTGTGAAAATGAAAACAATTTTTACAAAAAAAAATGCCTTTGAAAGTATAGTACCTTCTACAATCTTTCTGGCGAATCGACTTGTTTTTGAAAACAACTCATCATTGTGATAATCCACGAATCGACCAATGTTTGTCAAGTTCTTTTCATTTACGAATTTGAAATGATTTAGCTGGAAATTTTAGTAGAAAAAAGTAAAAGTTATGTTGTAACATTTCCCTATCCAAAAATATGTTCTTAACCTTTTTACGGAATAACAGATGCCATTTCACTTGGAGTGCAAAGTTGGATTTTCACGATGAAATTAAGTGTAATATTTACTGATGAAAAAGGGCTAAGAAAACACTAACTGTCCGGAAACAGTGCGAACCGATACTAGTTCCTTATATATTTTAAACGTAAATCGTCGATGGTGGATATATAGATATATATAAATAAATAAATAAATAAATAGGATATATTTTATAAGAGAATCAACATAAAAATATTTTAGGGGGGTCTTGATATTTTTACTTATGTTTGTATATAAAAATTTATATGAAAGTAAAATGAATGAAACTGAAATAAATAAATAAAAAACTTATATATATATATATAACATATTTTTGGTATTATTTTATTTTGAGAAGAAAGTAAAGGGTCCCAAAATTTTTATTTTATCAACTGTAGATAATATACAATTTATATAAATATATATTATATATATGTGCAGCAAGGACAATGATCACATAAATTAAATGCGGAATAACAAGTTCATGCAAAAGAAACAAATTATTGACATGGGTTTATTTTTATTTTATTTCTATTTCTTTTTGAATATAGTGTCCACATATATATAAGTATATATAAAAGAATGATATTTTTTAAATAAATATTATTTTTTGAATTTTTGGCATTTTTTCCTTATTCTTCTTCTTCTTTTTTGAATGCTTTTGCTTAGTAATAACTCCAGAGGTTTAATATAACCCTCTATATCTAATATATATATGAAATTGCACACTTTGTGGTTTTAATATCTATGCGTTTTTCTATTTAGTTCAATAACCGCCGGGGTTGTTCCGATAGAAAGATATTTATTTGCATTGTTATAGAATAATATTATATTTAATATATGAACATTTTACGAGTATAAATATATATTTTTTAATCATATTTAAAATATGCGTAAATCTATATTTAAAAGCATTTTACCCCTTTTCTTTATATTTATGTTTTTCAATCAAAATCAAAATTTATTTCGTTTACTTATAAATAAAATACACCTTCATCATTTACATCATTTACCGATATGCAATACCCACAAATAATACATAATTTAGATAAACATTATATTTTGATTACATATATCAATAATAAATAAAAATAAAACATCAATTGTATATATTGATCGTTTTTGGTATTATTATTATTATATATATATAGATATGGTCAACAATTTTATAATATAACCGATTTATTTAATTCATGTTCTTTCGTATATAGACACTTTAATACGTATATATGATACTATACACATAATTTATTAGTTGTCAGCACCCTCAATTGAGATAAAGTAATCAATCTTTATTTCATGTTATATTTGAATGCCCTTCCTTTCTCTCATTATATTGATATTGTTCTCATATGATATATATAGTGAATTTGTGTTTCATGTGCATGTCGATATTATATACGCATGAAATTATAGATGAGGCAGCTTATTTTTATCAAATTGTTACATATATATCTGAAAAATATATAACTGAATATGCATGTTTATGCAATATATATATTAAAAACTTTGTATAAATATCTTATAGAGGGAGTTTATATCAAACTATAATCGTAATTTTTCTATTTTGTAGATATGCTATCTTTTTATAAAAATCTATATAGATTCTATACATGAATGAATATAGATGGTTATATAATAAATAGATACAACCATATATATAAACAATATTCAGAAGTACATTTATTGGGTGATGTTATTTATTGGATTTATTTTATTATCTCAGCATGCATCCATCATATCATATATATGAAATTTATCTTATACGTGTGTATATTCACCATATATCATCATAGATATAAATTTAAAGCATTTGTAGTAAATATATAATATATAGATTGCATCGTATCATATTTATTTTACTTTTTTTGCGATATGTTATGTGTGCACATCATTTTTTTTTCCACTATATGTACAAAACAATATTTATTTATATCTATATCATTTATAAACATGGTTATATAAAAACTTTCTCTATATGGTAGATGTCGATAAAAATTTTCACAATAATGATGTATGGAATCCAAATGAAAAATGTTTATATAGTTTTATTATATACACACGAATATATATACATATTTATATAGTATAATTATTGATAAATGCATTCAATTTAATGATGCATTTGTCTGTATCATACAATTTTATATTGATTACGATAGTTGATTTTTTTCCCAAATTATTTTTACATTTATGAAAAATTAATTCTCAATGAAATATTAATTTATTATTTATTTTTCAAATCCATTTTTATACATACCCATTTTATATATATATACATTTATTATATTCAACTTGAAATTAAAAATTTTTCATATTCTTTGTGGTTAAATTGTATATATATATAATATTCATTTTTGTTTATACAAATCGTTGAATGAAATGCTTAATTTTTATAATTTTCAACAAATTATAGATATAATTCTACCATCATAATAGACAAAAAATTTCATTTAAATATTTATATAAAATCTTTTATCCTCATATTTTCTTATAAAAGGGGGCACAATTAATAAAAAAATGGTTCAAATATAACCATGTTAAATATATATATGGGTAAACTTATAAAACGTGATTATTGCTATTTTTATAGAAGTATAGAATAGATGCAACTGATTTTATACATTAAATAGTATAATAAAAAGATTATCATCGCATAAAAAAACAATAAAACTATATATTTTAAAATTTTATTTTTATTATATCAAAATTTCAAGTTTTAATCTTTTAACGATGGTCAGATATTTCATGTATTAAATGTAATATAATATTTTTATTATTCGATAAAATTATATTGATATTTATATATATGATTCTTAAATTTATTTATCATATATCGCGTTTATATAGTTTTAAATAAAATATTTCATTGTATACAAGCAAAACTAAAAAAACACAAATCAAAAATAATATTATTTTATACTAAACCGACAACGTCCCTTAATTTATTTACTTAAAAATATAGATACATGAAAATGTACCAACTGTAAAAACAAGCATTAATATTTAATGTATATATATACATATATATACATATAAATATATATATTTGAGAATTATTATAGCAATAAATGAAATAAAAATAAGTACTATATAAAAAAAAAATAAATCACCCTTAAAATGTTATGTTTTTGCGTAGTATTATATACCATATAAATTTACATATATGAACATAAAAATTATTTGTTTTATATTGAAATATTTTAATTATAATAATTATTATTATTTGTAAACGAACCCACTCCAATTATATAACATACATACATACACCATATATATTTATGAGCGGAAGTGTATAATAGGATTTAATTTATTCAAGAAATAAAATTATTATTAAAATATTTACTTTATAAAATGTATTTTTATAGGTAAAACAAAAAAAATTGCACTTGCACTCAAATTTTATTTCTATAAATTTCACCCATATAGCATTTTTAAATTGAATTCAATAACCACTTTTAAAATGTAATCGTACTCTTGGGTTTGTCGAACTGAAATGTCTACAATATTACTGATAATTTTAAATAAATTCATCAATATTCGAGTCAATCAGAATGGGATAATTCATCTATCCTCTTATTCAATTAGCTTAAACAAGTCGAAATGGTCAACCACTTATCACAATTTATAGATAAAATCACTTGAAAATTAATTATATTCATTTTATAAAATAGATTTATCATATCCATATTAGATAGATCGATAGTTGTATAACTTTACCATAAGTCTATACATGTGATTTCCAATTCAAATCCTATTTTTGAATACATTCCGTTCGTTAACCATAAACAAAATTTACAATATTAGTTATATGCGTTCAGGATTATATATAAGATATGGCATTTGTTTACAAAAACAAAAATTGTATGACAATAAAAATCCATAAGATTAAGAAATAAAAATTGCATATGTAAATTATTCAAAAAAAAAATAAATAACATATTTTATACATATAGTTTAACTTTTTTTTCGTTTAGTTAGACACGCATATATAAAGATATATTTTTTTATAAATTGTATATATATTTTTATAAAATATAAAATAGAATCTAGATATTTAGTATACAGCATAAATAAAAAACTTTCGACGATTATTTTTATCGTTCCTCTTTTGCCTTTTCTTGTTATTGGTTTAATAATTTGTTTTATAAGTCGTACAAACTAACCGCAAATATGAGAAACTTATATTAGAACTCTGCGTTATAATCAGATCCGAAAATAACGAAAAAATGAGTCATGTTTTCAGTAGGATACGATTGGAAACGACCTAAAAATGTTGTCAGAATTTTGAGTTAGGTGTTTTATAAACTATAACTGACGCACATAGTCACATATAACAAATTTTTATCAACCGCAATTTTCAAAATGAATTATGGAAAAAGATGTATCTTTGTTTATGTGTTTTTTTGTTTTGTTTTCTTTCCCAAAATATTTATCAACTAATGTCACATATACAAAATTTACGCTCATTCAAAAAACGTGATATTTACCATGTATACATATATATTTAAATGTGCATAAACATAAACCATATAACGATGAAACTGTGATATGATGTCAATATGCGTATATGTATGACAAATATACTATGCGGTATATAGTTATGATATATAATATACAGATTCAGCAAGTGTTCTTCAAACATAAGTTACATTATACAGAAGCCAGATATTTTATATATATGTATATACGTATAGACAATATTAAACTAAATTTGTGAAACATAAGGGGTTCTAGATTCAATTTTTAGATAGATACCATATATATACAAATGACTTTATATCTTATACATATTTTGTATATACACATAAAATTCACAGATATAACATAAACAAATAAATATATTTGATACCATGAAATAATCCCTTAGACGAGGTTTTATATATAAAATATACAATTTATTCGTTTAGTATACACTGTTCGTATGGTATTCAGTTTAGTTTAGATTATTCATCTGGCATTATATATATTAGGTTAAATCGTGAATAAAGTTACAAAATTTAAAATTACATATATTATCGAATTTGATAAATCACACCCAAATTATCTGAATGTATATTATAAAAATTAACCATATATAATTTATAACGTTTAACCAAAATCTATAAAATTTTTAAAACATATTGTGATAACAGCACAACAATGCATGAATTCGCTAATATTATAAAATTAATTGATTATCTAGTATTAATAAATGTTATTAAAATATATTTACAATATTTTTCTTTCCATATTTACACATTATATAATATCAATATTTATTGAATAAATTAAATATATATATTGTAATATATTTTCTAAAACGTTTCATAAAAAAAAGTTATACTGATTAAATTAAATTAAATCTAATGTGTATATACAATGTAAATATTAATCTATAAATATTAATTTCAAATAATAATATGGGTATATTTTATATAAACTGGGTGAATTACATCCGTTTTATATATAACATTGATATGGTATGGTATACATAGAAATTATACCATTACCACCAGCTAATGTATATATAAATGTTTATATATAGAAAATTCAACAAGTTCTAGGTTTTAAATTATATTTAGCTCTCTAAATATTAAATTATATTACTATATATGTATATTCAATATTGTATACATATTTATATAATATATGGTATATACATTTAATTCACTCATTATTCATATTGTAAATAATTATAAATTTAATTTAATTGGATAAATTATATAATGTAAATTTAATTTAAAATACATAAACGAATATATAATTATAAATACATAAACATAAGTTTGTGTAAAGTATTAATATAATAAGTAAATTATTAAACCAATTGTTTAATTTTAATTTGTGTAAAATAAAAGTATATAAAACAACATACAAAAACAACAAAAAATATTTCCCTATATTTTAAATTTGCAATTTTACAGCCCGGCAGTTAATTCATATTTAATGAATTTCTATTTTCTATTTATACATTAAAATTCAAATTAATTCATTTACAATCAAAATGTTATTCTTTTATCGTTATATGTATCAATAATCTTATTATTCGATGAACGCAGTTTTATAATAAATTAAATTGTTTAAATATACGTTCAAGTATGGGAGGAGAAAAGTAAATGAAAATGCTAAATTTTGTTGTGTATCTTTAATTATATATTTAGAAAATGTTTATGTATACTATTTGGCTTTCAAAACTAGGGAAACACAAAAATAATGTATATACGAATAATTTATTAAAAATTAATTTGTAATGTACCGTATATAAATTTGAAAATTGAACAATTATAGATTTGTATTTGAGTGCGTGTATTTTAAATTTGTAACGTAAATTATTTTGATGTTATTATAACTTGAAAAAGTATTATGAAATAAATTTGAGTGTTATTTGTACTATATAAGTCACATCACTATTGATCTGAATTTGATTCTAATGTATATATAATTTTGCAAACTAAAGTACGATCTTAATGGACGTATTGTCCAGATGATACTTTAGTATATATATTAATATCTTTGCAGAAAACCGACTGGTATTTTTACTGTATTTTTAATTTGATGTTTTTTTTTGAGGAACATCTGTTTAAATTTCTCCATGTACATTACATATTCCATTCAAATAGAATATGGACACTTTAGTAACATTAAAATACTGTTGAATTACTGAATATAATAAAATAGAATTTCCTATTTGTAAAAAATATTTTAATGACCACTATATAAACTAATGAATTCGTTTAGTTAGACACGCATATATAAAGATATATTTTTTTATAAATTGTATATATATTTTTATAAAATATAAAATAGAATCTAGATATTTAGTATACAGCATAAATAAAAAACTTTCGACGATTATTTTTATCGTTCCTCTTTTGCCTTTTCTTGTTATTGGTTTAATAATTTGTTTTATAAGTCGTACAAACTAACCGCAAATATGAGAAACTTATATTAGAACTCTGCGTTATAATCAGATCCGAAAATAACGAAAAAATGAGTCATGTTTTCAGTAGGATACGATTGGAAACGACCTAAAAATGTTGTCAGAATTTTGAGTTAGGTGTTTTATAAACTATAACTGACTGACGGTATTTTTACTGTATTTTTAATTTGATGTTTTTTTTTGAGGAACATCTGTTTAAATTTCTCCATGTACATTACATATTCCATTCAAATAGAATATGGACACTTTAGTAACATTAAAATACTGTTGAATTACTGAATATAATAAAATAGAATTTCCTATTTGTAAAAAATATTTTAATGACCACTATATAAACTAATGAATTTCTGTAGAATCAAAATATTTTCAACAAATTACTGCCCTTAATATTTTTTATTTAAAGCACTGAAATTCTATTTGAAATTGAAAAAGGGGACATCCATTTATATAATACTATAATCATCATACATAAATCTAAATAAATATCATGTGGATTTACTATATTTTATATAGAATTGCATTTTGTATATAAAATACTAGAAAATCACTTGTTTCATTACCATTGGCACTTTCAATGATTTTGTATGCATACAGTGATTTTATGTAAAAGTAAAAGTTCTTTAATCTATTCATTATATAGAATATACGCTTCCATAATATTGATTGAATTCAATTTCATGGTAATAAAAGGATGTATATGTGTATAATAAATTATTACTGCGTATATGTTAAACTTATTTTCTATATATATAATAATTATACCAATAATACAAGTATATATTTTAAATACATGAAATGTGACACAAATTATTTATAGTTTGAATGAATGTTAAAAATTTTCCAAGCCGCAGACGATGACAATTACATGATTATATTTTTATACTTTTGACATATATATCGCAATATTGATGTTATTTACACGTATATATTTTATTTTCATTTATATATATATTTAGGGAAAACTACAATAAATTACATTTATTTATCCCCATTTACGCGCGCATATATACACACACAAACATCAAATTTTCTCTATTTATTTAACTTTAGTTACGGTTTCAATTTTCCCCTAAACATTTCTACATATATTTTATGGTGTATAAAGATAGAGATATGCATAACTGCAATGATGTAAAAGTTTTGCCACTAAAAACAAAATTATCGGTACTGGAAAATATATATACATAAAATAAATAAATTTTATTATAATCTTTCATCTGGCTTTTATAAACATATAACGAAACAAATTATAAATTTCCTTATTTGATATAGGGTTGGTTCTTTTCCCATACATTTCTATATATTATAAATAAATAAATATAATTGTTATTTTATACATATCTTAAAATTATGTGTTCGCGACAACATTTGTACTATAAAGGTACTAGGTAGGTAGGTAGGTAGGTAGGTAGGTAGGTAGGTAGGTATACTATACAGAAGGAGTTATAAAGGCAATTCTATAATCAAGATAACATTTTGAATACAAAAGATAATATTTTATATGTACAAAAAAATATAACATTAATTTTACCTATGTTATTTTATTTTATGTATGTAAATATAAAAAAGGCCAAAATACAAAATATATATTATAATTTATAAATAAAAATTTAATTTTCGTGGAATAAATTAATAATTAACAAATTTTTAAACAAGCATATACGAATACGTATATATTTTACTGCACGTTTATCATATTACATATAATAATTTTATATAATATATATATATAAATAACTAAAAAAAAAATAGAAGATAAATGCCTATAATAATATTGTAACACATTATTGTGTTAATGTTTACCACAGCGGTAAACTTTTCATATGAAAAAAATGCATTTATATATATTAAATAAATGTTACCTCCAAAAAAGATATACATATACCGGAGATTGAAAAAGGTGAACACACACACAAAAAATCTAAAAGTGATATTCTAAAATAGAATAAAAAAAATGTGTATCATGAATATTAGTATTCTTCTTGTTTTTGTAATACCGACAAATATACACAAATAATCGATGATTATTATAAATAAGTGGGTTGTATAATAATTAAATGATAACATATGAGATATTTCATATTCAATTTTTTATATTAGGTTGTCTAAAAAGTATTGATAATTTTTTTTACAAAATTCAAACGATTTTTTTATATATTTCAAATGAACTTTATTAAACCAAATACGCGCCGTTTTGATCGATGACCCTTTGCCATTTTTCTGGTAAAGACATTATCCCATCACTGTAGAGCTTCTGTGTTTTCTGGGCAAAAAACTGATCCAAGTGCATTTTGCAGTCCACTGCGGAATTTAATTTTAAACCATTAAGGGAGTTCTGCAGAGACCGGAACAAATGATAATCTGAAGGTGCAAGGTCCGGGCTATATGGTGGATGCATTAAAACTTCCCAGCCAAACTCTCTCAGTTTCTGCCGAGTCATCAAAAATGTGTGTGGTCTGGCGTTGTCATGATGGAACACAACACCCTTTCGATTGATTAATTCTGGACGTTTTTTTTTAATCTCGTGCTTCAATCTTGTTAATTGTTGACAATAGAGATCGGAATCAATGGTTTGACCGGGTGCTAGTAATTCATAATGAACGATTCCTTTCCAATCCCACCAAACAGACAGCATTACCTTTCTTGGTGTTAATCCAGGTTTTGCTACTGTTTTAGGAGCTTCACCCTTCTTGGACCACGATCTTTTTCGTACATTATTATCGTATGTGATCCATTTTTCATCACCTGTAATCATTCGCTTTAAAAATGACTCGATTTCGTTCCTTTTAAACAGCGTTTCGCAAATGGAAATTCGGTTCATTAAATTGTTTTGTGTTAATTCATGTGGTACCCAAACATCGAGCTTTTTCTTGTATCCAGCCTATGTCAAATGGTTTAAAACTGTTTGGTGATGGATGTTTAGTTCTTTAGCGATATCATGACTGCTTACGTGTCGATTTTCTTCAATATTTGATTGATTTCATCGACTTTTTCAGTGATTGGTCGACCAGAACGAGGTGCATCTTTGACATCAAAATTACCGGAACGAAATCGAGCAAACAATCTATAGACTATTAATTTTGATAAAGTTCCTTCACCGTAAACTGCACAAATTTGTTCATGTGCCTGCGTTGCATTTTCACCTTTTTCATAATAAAATTGTAAAATGTATCGAATTTTTTCACTAATTTCGCTCATCTTTAATGCACTACAACTTTTAAATGACTAAACAAATTTAATTTTTTTTTTTTTTTATCTCCGAAATGTCATCTTTCGAACACATGTTAGTGTTACCTAATCAGATTAGTACTACTTGAAATATTCAATTATAATGACATCTATTTATAAAAATTATCAATACTTATTCGACAACCTAATATATAACAAATGTAAGTAACAATATGGATAAAAAAAAACAATGAATGAACGATAAAGATGTTTTTTTTTTAATATTAAACATTTAGGTTTTATAGCTATTTATTTTACTTTAATTTACAATCATATATGAATATTTTTCTTCGTATGAACGTACGTAAATAAATATAAAGTAATGCAGTTATCACCTACCAATTTTCTATTTAATTTAAAATTTATTCATTTCCACTTTCTTTTAATAAATAATTAATTAACGTTTGCCCATAAACAAAAATGCAATAAAATATTAATGAAAAAACGTATATTATGAATGTATTTTTTGGTCGAAGAATTTTTTTTCCAAAACCAAAACAAAATGTATTTTATATTTATATAAATTAAATGCCACGACATGAATGTTTATAAGAAGGTGAATGATTAATTCATACAATACCTTATATATGTATATGTAATAGATTTCAAACAGTATTTTCACTAACATCTTTATAGAAGATGGAAATAATTCTTACTTTTTAGTCATAATTTTTTATTTATACAATATACGTATATATTTTGTATAATGAATAAAAAAGAATTATAAATTGCTATACATTAATTATTTTACATACCTATTATTATATTTATTTAAAAAAAAATATAAATATGTCTTAAAAATAAATACAAGAAAAAATTATTAACAATTTCAACAATAACAACAACGATACCATATAATAATAATAATAATAACAAAAAATAAAAATATATAATAATAAATATATATATATATATATATATATATATCGCATTTAATTATTTGGTAAATGATGACATTTTTCATCTTGAAAATGTATTATTATATAAAACGGGGTTCATGATGAATAATGGAAGATTTATATATAAATGTATACAATATCTGAACATGTATATATATATGTATATTACGTTAAAGATGAACGAATATTTTGTCTGTAAATTCATACGTGCTTTTTCAAAATATATGTATATATTATTATATATAATTATGATTTAAGATTGACACAGAAAATTTAATAGATAAATGTAATGGTTGGACAATATTTCATATAATAATTTTAAGATTTACTATATTTATATGCGGTCTTATATAAAACGATGTTGTTGTTGAATCTTTCAATTATATGAACAGCTATATAGAACGCAAAAATATTAATGATCATATTTTGGATATGCTTGAGTGTACACAAATTTTATGTATATACATATATATAAATTCAGTTATATCAATTTTAGTTTAGTTGAAGATGTTTTAGTGAAAACATTAAATAAATAGATATATACATTCTCGATATATGATTACAAAAACTATATATTTTACTATTTGCTCTTCCTGGATTGTTCCAGAGCAGCTGTAAATCCATTGATAAACCATAAAACCAAGGTTTCGGTTTTTAAAAGACAGTTACAGATATAAACTAAAATTGTTGGAAATTTTCCCTGTGTATAAATAAAATGTATTCCAATAGTATAGAATTTTACTTGTCATGTTCAAGTAAAATACACTAATAATTAATTCGATCGCAGATGGTATTTCTTTTTATAGAACATTCCTTGTGCAAATATACCTCCTATATAAAAAAAACAAAAACATTACCATTCTACGGTTTTGGCATTTATATAATTAACTTTCCTATTCAATGTTTTGTTTTTTCTTATCATGCTATATGTTGTTTTTATTTTTGTATTTATCATAAAATCAATTTCATGATGATTAATTTAATATAACCGGAGGCGAGACATGTGGATTTAATATATGTATAAAACTAGGTACATTTCTATATATAGTATACACATTGCAAAATTATATACAACTACATTAGATATACATTTTGATAAAAAAAAATTGTATTGATTTATTTATATATACATTTCTCGTTTCTCATCAATATGTTTTTGTTTTTGTTTAATATTTTATTTATATCGTATATCGTATTAAAAGTGAATAATTGTAAATAAATATACAAAATAAAAAAACGAACATTATTTTATAAATATAAAATTTCGATGACATAAATTCAATATATGAGCAGCTTCAACTTATCAATACGCAAAATAAAATGTAGTAATAATAATACACTATAGAGTATAGACTATACGGCATTATATATAGACAAAAAAAATGTTAACAGAGTTTTATGTTTCAATTTTATTATAAATTTATATTCGTAGTATATGCACTTATACAATTTATATTATATACACTTTGTATATTTATATACGATGAAATAATATATATGCGATAGTACACCCACATAAAATTATACAATGTTATATAGTTTATTACAATGTAATAAAGTACATATCCAATATAATAACATTATATGTAGTTTCATAAATTTTAATATTCTGTCGTGTATAATTATGTATTGTATAAATACACATTCAAATTGTATTATATCTGTAGAGTATCGATTGAAAATATTGCTATTAGATATGTATATGTTACGTATATAGTCGGTGTAATTTGATCGTCAAAGAAAATACATTAGTGATTAGACATTATATGGATATACTATATACATATTAATCTGTTTTTCTATATCACTATATGGAAGCGTATAACTATATGTATATTATTTATATATGTAATATTGTATATTGCAAAGAAGAAATATAAGCAAAGCGCAAAGTACATGTAAAGACATTGAATTTGTTAAAAATAAAATATTTGTATATTTAGCGAACAAAAAAAAAGAGCCAACAAAAAATTATTTGTTCATCTATAAATAAAATGACTATATATTATATTAAAATTAAATTAGAGTTTACCTTTAAACCGGAAACAATTATTTATTTATATAAGGGTTGTTTGCTTTTATGCTATGCTTTTTTAAAAGTAAAGTTTCGGGGTTGAACGGAAAATGAACAACAAAAATGCTTCTTTTTGTTGAAGAGGAAGACGATGTTTTAAAATAAGGAATGAATGCGGTGATGTGTGTATTTTATTTTAACCAAAAATATATTCTGCATATTAATAAAAAATTTCATTTATAAAAATTCTGCTCTATATTTGGAATAAAAAAACCTGCTATAAATTTAATTTAATAAGAAAATCCTACTAAATTAAATAACTTTAAATGATAATTTTTATTTGCTTCATAAAATAGAATATTATCAATAAATACCGACAATCTATAATGATATCTTCATTTAAAAAAATAATTTCTAAATTCAATAATTTTATATTAATTTTCAATTCATTCAGTTAAACTACAGCAATATTTGTTGATCTTTTATATTAATTTTATTTTCTATAAAATTCAATTTATTTCGAATCATAGAAATAAATCAAAAAGTTCTAATTTAATAAAAAAAAATTAATTATATTTGATGAAACCAGAAATAAAAAGAATAATTATACCAATCACATATATTCAAATAAAAAAAAAACGAAACCAATTTAATTTATTAAAAAAAATAATTTTTTTTATTCATGTTGTTTTATTGAAAAAAAAAAATTGTATATAACCTAAACAAACAAATTCATAAACAGCATGAGTTCCTTTCTTATACATTATTGGTTGTATATTGTAAAAAAGGTATTTTTTCCTTTCTCTAAAATTACAAAAAAAAAATGCAGTTTTATAGTTATAACATCGACCATATAATAACAAGACAGGAAAATTCAAACACTATGCTTCGTAAATCTAAAATCAGAGCTTTGAGATTTCTGATTGTAATGAAAAGAGATGGTAACAATCATTTTAATTTATTTATTTATATAGCTATCGAATATCATTTGGATGTTACGTTTTTTTTTGTTTTGTGCTTTTTTTGTTGGTGTTTTCTATTTTTTCGTATATATTAAATACATTATATTTAAAATACGATCCATTTGTAGAGCAAAATTATTTTTTTTTTCTTTTTATCTATAAAATATTATGTATGCACATATATATATATATATATATATATAAACTGTGATATTTATATATACAACAAATATTATATATACACCAAAATTATTGTTGGTTTTTTTGGTATATATAAAATAGAAGATAGAAAACTAAAAATTATTTTGGTAATAAAATTCAAATAATGTTTTTTTTTTGTTTTCTGCTTTTTTTGGTGTCTATTTTTAGATCGTCGACTTATTTTTTCGTATATAACTTTAAAATAAAAATACAATCCATTTTTCTAGCAAAATTAAATATTTCTTTTCTTTTTGGATATAAATATAAAATCTATTTGATATATATACAGATAACCCTTCATTGAACGAGCTGTGTATTACATGACTTTTTAATTTTTTTATATAGGAAACAACCTTTTTCAACGATTTTTTGTATTTTTTCATTCCTCTGAAAAATCTGAAAATAAAGTGTTAACTGTATATCATATTTACTTACATCGCAACACTTATTTTGTTATTATTTTGTTTTATTTTTTGTTATTCTGTTTTGGTTTCATTTGTTGTTGGCTATTTTTAGCCAATAAAATAACTACTTATAAACGATATATATATAAACTGTGATATTTATATATATAGCAAAATTATTGTTGGTTTTTTGGTATATAGAAAAGTAAAAACTATATTGGTATGAAATATCAAATTGTTTTTTTTTTATTTTCTGCTTTTTTTGTTGGTGTTTTTATTTCGTATATATTCGTATATATACCTTATATTTAAAATACGATCCATTTGTATTTTTTTTTCAATAATTTTTTTTTCTTTTTCTATATAAATATAAAATATTATGTATGTATATATATATATATATTATTCTTATATATATATTTATATTATTCATTGCTCTTATAATTTTTTTATTTAGTTATATTTTTTATTATTCTGTTTTGGCTTTATTTGTTGTTGTTGCTGTTGTCTTATTTTTAGCTAATAAAATAACTACTTATAAATCACCTAAAAAAAACAAAATATTTATATATACAACAAATATTATATATACACCAAAATTATTGTTGGTTTTTTGATATATAGAAAAGTAAAAACTATTTTGGTATGATAAATCAAATGTTTTTTTTTCATGTTATACAGTTATCATGATACGCAATATATGATTTTTTCTTCTGGATATTTTTTTTTAATAAATTTTATATACACATATGTAACTAAACAAATTAAATATTTCCTTTTATGAGGATCTATATGAAATATGATTGTGAAAATATACTCCATCATTTACAAATATTATTTAGCCGATTTTAATACCATATTGAATGATTTTTTTTTTTGAAATCTAATTTATAACAGGATGAATTATTATTATTATTCTTATTATAGTGTTATTCTCATTATTAGCATTATAAACATTATTGATATTAATATTATTATCATCAATATTTAATTTCCTTTAATAAATTTATGGTAAATTAAAAAAGGAACGTAAATTTTTTCCATGTAACGAAAAAAAATGTATGAACATTTCAAACGTCTTGAAATGTGTTATTGTTAATCCAATTTTCAAAGGCCAGTATTCGTAGCTGTTATCGTTTCAAATATACAAGATTAGATCTTTTTTATATTGGATATTTTTATATATATCAAAAAACAAAAACAAAAACCAAATGCCAAGACAAAAAATGAAAAATAAAAGCAACAAATAAAATACAATAAATAAAACTGAATAACAAAAAATAAAACAAAATAATAGCAAAATAAGTGTTGCGATGTAAGTAAATATGATATACAGTTAACACTTTATTTTCAGATTTTTCAAGGGAATGAAAAAATACAAAAAATCGTTTTTGTAAATAAAAAAAATTAAAAAGTCATGTAATACACAGCTCGTTCAATGAAGGGTTATCTGTATATATATCAAATAGATTTTATATTTATATCCAAAAAGAAAAGAAATATTTAATTTTGCTATAAAAATGGATTGTATTTTTATTTTAAAGTTATATACGAAAAAATTAGTCGACGATCTAAAAATAGACAACAAAAAAACCAGAAAACAAAAAAAAAACATTATTTAATTTTTATTAACAAAATAATTTTTACTTTTCTATCTTCTATTTTATATATACCAAAAAACCAACAATAATTTTGGTGTATATATAATATTTGTTGTATATATATATATATATCGTTTATAAGTAGTTATTTTATTGGCTAAAAATAAGACAACAACAACAACAAATAAAACCAAAACAGAATAACAAAAAATATAACAAAATAAAAAAATTATAACAACAATGAAGCATATCTAAGAATAAGAATATAAAAAAAAATCAACCTGGTACATGCATACATAATATTTTAATATATTTATAATAATATATTTATATACAAAAAGAAAAATAAAATTTAATTTGTACTACAAACAGGGCAGTTTTAGACCGTTTATGCGCCTGGCTGAATTATTAAAATAAAGCGCCCTGAAATATGACAAGAAAAACCTATTAATTTATTTTTTGCGCTTCAAAATCAAAACATAAGGTATGTCCCACAAGGAGCTCTAGGAAAATCTGGCAAGCATAAGTTTAATTTATCAGTTCTCTGTCCGTAGTTCTTTGTTCCAGAAATTTTCTCTAGAACTCTAAGAATTTGCTTTATTATTTAAAATATCTGATCGTTTTCAGCGCCCCTAGGCAACGGCGTGTGGTTCGTTCGTACCAATATCTTGTATGTTGTGGCGGCCCTGACTACAAATGGATCGTATTTTAAATATAATGTATTTAATATATACGAAAAAATAGAAAACACCAACAAAAAAAGCACAAAACAAAAAAAACGTAACATCCAAATGATATTCGATAGCTATATAAATAAATAAATTAAAATGATTGTTACCATCTCTTTTCATTACAATCAGAAAGCTCAAAGCTCTGATGTTAAATTTACGAAGCATAATTTGTTAATTTTCCTGTCTTGTTATTATATGGTCGATGGTTATAATTTATATATGCATAACATTGTAAACGAGCGCATGTATTTGAGTGGTTTATAATTTTGTGAACGAAAAGTTCATTGAAATTACCAACTAATCCTGCCAAATGAAATGAAAACCTCTTGTATATGGGGAAAATATTAACAAACAAAAAAAACATATATATTTCTTAATTTTTAGCTATATATGGTTTAGTTTTCAAAATTTATTATGAAATGCATTTTTTTAGTAAATAAAACAGTATACGGTGTATGCATAGATTTAAGTGATCCCCATAAATCGGGTGTATTTGGATATACATACATATGTGCATTTACTATATATTCGTGTTTAATAAAAAAAAACGATACGTAATATTGTACGATACATATATATTCAAACAAATAAAAAATATTATTGCACTATATGCACAAATACTAATGTTCATTGCTATATATATATATATATGAGGTATATAAATTAAATATTATAAATACGATGATGATGGCATTGTTAAACTATAAAATGAAAAAAAATGGATTGAATGAAGAAATAATATGCGATTTCAATAGGCTAATGGAAAAATTCCACATAAAAATTTAATAATTGGAAATTGTGCTTGTCATCGTGAAATGCCACTTATTTCTGTTGGTTTGTTTTTTATTTTTTTGTTCATCAGTTTTTGTATTCTTCTATTTTCTACATTCAGCGGTTGTTCTACTGTGAAAATTTTTAATAAACAGCATTATTATTTTCAATAACATATAACATACCTATTAATTATATATATATATATATATATATATATATATTATTTGAGTTTGCAAACAATATAAAAGTTAAATATATAAAATTGATATAAAGATAAGAAAAAAATTTCCATTTCAATAAATAACATTTGTTGATTATAAAATATTTAATTGCGGAAAAAGAAAATCCATTGAAAATATTTGTATAGTTATAAATATTTTCATTGGATATTCTAAACAAAAACAAAAGATTAACAATATACATTTTCAATATTAGTTCTAGATTTTGTTTTATCAAATCACCCTAAATATATTTATAATTTAGATATATAAATGATAATTAAAAATAATGTTTCAATAAAATTAATAACCTGCACCTTTTAACTCTTGATTTAGTATTTTAAATTAAACTCTACAACGATTAAGATATATTTAAAATGTCTCCTAAAATTTAACCCCGAGTCTACATACATTGTGCCATGAATTAAACAAAGTCAATGAAGGAACTTGATAAATCTTTAATACTTATCTTAAAGTATTTAAAAACAATGACTCGTTCCAATTAGACCAAATACAGTTTTATTGCAAAAAAAATATCATTATCGTTACAAAGCCAAAGGCATTTTATGAGCGTAATTTTTATATATCAATATCATTTACAATAAAACAATCACAAACTTTCCATCAAACATATGCGAATATATACCTTTATTAATATAATAATAAAAATGAAAAATTAATATTTCCGTTTTAATAGCCCTTTTATCTGTTTGTTTTTTTTTTGATTCATTCAAAAAACAAATATTAATCTATAGTGTTTAAAAATTCCAAAAGAAATGAATAACTATTTTTTATTTGTTTGTTTTTAATTAAAGTATATTAATATAAGAACAAAAATTATATCATAAGAATTTAACTATATGCGTATATTGTAGATTGAAAATAAACGTCTATACATATTTTAATTTTTTTTGTGAATTTCTTATTTGAGCAATAATCGTTTATTTATATATTGATGCATTCATATATAGTATATACAAATATATGCAAAATAAGTAAATACACAATATTTTTATACATTGTAAATGTACATTGTTCGTTCGATCTTTGAATTATGCTAAAATTAATTTTTAAAACTTTTACAATTTTGTTTAATCGAAGAAAGTATTAAACAAAAAAAAAAGAGGAAACAAGCAATATTACATTGGTGAATATACATATACAATAAAAACTTTAAAAAGAAATGTAATTTAAAAGATTATCGAGTTCATTCTCTTTTGTTTATTTCATATAATAGAAAAAATAATAATAATAATATATATTTAGCAGATATATACAATTCTACCTCGAAATACATATATACTATATATGGGATCTGCATATTATTCTTACAAATGCGATAGCTTTGAGACAAAAGAATATGGAATTTCTTATCGTAAATAATGGACCGATAAAAAAAATAATATAATACCCCTTTACTCTAAACTTTTTAAGGAATACACACTTTTAAAAGAAAAAATACATCTTAGGGTTTAATAGAATGTTATGTATCTATACTTTTACTATATACATATATATTGAATTGGTTAACAAGATTAAATTTTACGATAAATTTCTTTATAAATTTCTCATTCTATATATAGATACAATAATGTGTTTAAATTTGGAAGAATTATTATAATATATCTGTGCATATTATTTAAAAAAACGTATACTTTTATATTGAACATTTATTTAAACAATGATATTTTATATATATATTATTATATGTATACTAAAAATACTCTGCGTGAAAAGGATTAGTGTATTTAAATATATATTTCAAAATCATTTTTTTTTGTCATTGTATATTTTCATTTAAATTATTTTTGACATTTTTAATATTTTTATTTTATTACTTAAGACGGGGCTTTTTTTTCTTCTTAAACAACGACGAACCCAAACTAAATCTTTAGATATATTTTATGCGTTTTAAAACATAAAAAAAAATTGTTAATACATATTTATTATGTTTAAAATGTAAAATACATATAGTCAATAAATGGATAGATTATATTATATTCGAATAAATAAACATAAAAACTATTTAAAAAAAATATTGTAAAACCTGATTTTTTTTTATGCCGAGATTGGTGCATTTTTCGATAATGATTTAAGGATATATGAGGAGCTTACCATTTGGTTTACATTACTTAATATTCAAATTTAATATATTTTAAAAATGAAAGAGATGAATTTGTAAGTGAAATGAATCCTATTTGATAAAAATAGAAATTTTACTAATGAACTTTCACTATAAAGAAAATGTATTGTCATTGCGAAAAATTATTAGTACTCCTATAAACAAAAGACGATACCTTTCCAAATAATGTGTCATATATGAACACCAAAAATGCACTAACATTTTGCTAAAACTGGTTGAAGCACTTCACGTTCATGCACAGAAGAAAAATATTATATATTATATTATATAGTGATATTTTGATCGTAAAATTTTTAATGTCATACATTTAATAGCTATTTTTTTTTATTTAAATTATATTTTTTTAACTTTACTTTTATAGTATATAGTAGTAGTGCATCGTCGTTATAAAATATTCTGCAAAAAATGTATAAGAATAATACATATAAGAAAATAAGTATAATATTTTAATATATGGTAATTAAAAATTATATGAATAATATTTATTTTGTGATAATTCTTTGAGATTATTTTGTTTTCAAATGCAGAAGCTATTCAAAATAGGATGGAAATTTTTTCCATTATTTTATTAGTTTTTTTAATATATTATTTTTTTTATTGTATATATATGTTTATTTAAAAAGGAGATATAGTTAATTAATTTTATTTTGTTGTTAAACCAAATTTTTATTGACTTTAAAAAAATCGTTATTATAATAAATTATTTTCGAAATTCATTTATCGGTTAAAAAAGGTTAAATGGATAATTTAAATTTATTAATGAATGTGTGTGTGTTGTATATGAATATACATAGCAATAAAAGAAATTATATTTTAATGTTTTTTAAGAATAAAAAATTTGATCGTAAAATTATTTTAAAAATTTTTGATTTATCTATTTGAGTTTATAATATAGATTAAGATTTTGTGAATTATTATAGATATATCATTTATTTATTTTTTTTTGGAAAAACAATTTCATTTTAATTAAATAATATTATCGTAATTTATTGTTTAAAAACATTAACAGCCGATAATTTCTTAAATAAAAAATACTTATTAATATTGCATTCGTTTAAATTTATTTTATTTTTATTTTCCTGAAAAATCTTTGATATTCTTAAAGTTAAGTGATTACCTCCAGTTTTTATGATAACATTTATTTACGTGCATCAACAATTCACAATATAAACAGTTCATTAAAGACCGCGAATCGCGTATTTTACTTTTAAGTTTATTATATAATAAAATTTAAAATTATGAATCAACAATAAAATATATATAGCATTTTTAGTTTTACCGTTTTTTACAAATTCGTATATTTTTCTTATTGTTTATAGATGACATTTTACATATATATCTGTTTAAGCATTCATTCAATATGACTGTTTATATGACTGTTCTATTTTTATTTTCTCGTTCATTTTATTTCTTTTTATATAAATGATGTATATACTATATACATATATGATTATATTATACGATAATACATTTTAGTTTATAGATTGTAATCTCCGTCAAGAATAAATTGTATCATTGTATATATATATAATATATATATATATATTTATATTTTATAAGAGAAATATAAGAGACATTTCAAGTGGAAATAGTTCAGTCAGAATTGGAAAAAATAAACAAATCCATATAACTAAATTCTTATAAACTAAACTCTGCGTATATATACAATAAGAAGAAGATGAAGAAGAAAAAAAAACAACTTTAGCCCAAACTATAAAGTATTTTCATAACAAATAATATTATTTTATTTCACTATTATATTACTGTGTTGGAATAATTCTACTTTATATGTATATATATATTTTCTATTGCTGTGGTACAGATAAAATATTTCAAAAGAATAAACATTGGAACTTTATTAAATCCGTCTTATTTAGATAATACCCATATATATAGAATAAATCCGCATACTATTTTGTAATAAAATATTTTGTGTTAAACATTTCAATTTCTTTTGGAAAGTATTTACTACTTTACTGCTATGATACTATGATACTATATATTTTTTAACTTAAACTTTATTGGTACTATACCATACAAGACCATAATCTTATATAGTAATAAAAATATAAAATGAATAAATTATTATTATACTGAATTGATTCATATTGAAATTTAAATATATTTTGCCTGCGAATGTACTATATGAAAATTATTAAAATGTTTCTATAATGGAATTTTGATTCTAAATAAATTGTTCCAATATATTTGATAACAAAAAATACAGTAAATCATCTTTTGATAATAAATTTAACTTGAAAATATTATCAATTTTTATAATAAATCAAAATCGATTATAACTTTTAAAAATTGACTTTTTTTCCCATATATATATTGCAAAAAAAAAAAACACGATGCCAAGACTAAATAAAAAATTCTGCACAACTTATTATAATAATGATAATAACAATCGCACACAAAAAGTCATAAAATTTAATAGATTGAATCTTCACTGAAAGTTGGTTTGGTTTTTATTTGTTTGTGTTATTCCTATATAACTATATATTTATATACTATATTTGGTGTTGTGAAAATAATGGTTTTTTTTTTCTGTACTTTTGCAAATTCAAATATGTACAGTATACATGGTCTAAATGAATGTATACATTATTTTACTGCACTTTTATTTTTATTATTTACTTGACTTGGCTATTAGCATATATACATAACAACGAAATATATATACAGAGGCTTTAGGTTGTTACCGGCAGCTATGCATGAATATATATTATATACATATGTATGTATAAACGAGTGCATATTGCAATTTATTTCATTACAGATGTGACTCTTTGTATAATGAACGTGAATTCTAAAGAGAATTTACATACATATTCTTATGCATATATAATAATAAATTTTTCATGAAAATTCAAATATTTATAATAAAAAAAATGAATATTGCATTATATAATATTTATTTATATATATTCATATTCTTACATTTTATGAACATAAACATTTACACAATTTAAATATTGTATCCCGCTTCTTATGCATACGTATAGTATGTGTATAGTAAAGTTTACCTTGGCTTTATTCTATTATATATGGTCGCTACTCTATATACTATATTTATATTTTAAAAAATTGTATTTGAATCATTTTTATTTTCTTTCTATATACTTGTATATATTTACATTATTTTATTTTCATAATAAATGGACAACCAGATGAATGTATTTTTAAAAAAAAATTAAATAAAAAACCTGTTTGTTCTTAAATTTTAATGTGGTAAAGCTTCTACTACCCACACAAAACAATCTGTTTTGTTTTTTCATCATCTTTCAGTTTATATTCCGCTTCCATCACTAAATCAAAATTGAAAAATATTATATATTATCATATATAGATATATTCATTGAATTTATCTCTAACATTGATTATATATGTTTAAAATATTATATAATGAGATGTATATAGTGATGAATGCAAAACAAAACGCAGTCAAAAGATAAAATAGTTTTTGTAGATGTGTATTTAAATTTTTTGATGTATACCAATATTTTTTTTACTATTATTTATATGTTTGTGTTATTTTATTAAAGTTTACAATTTATTTGAATTAACGTTATTGGAAATATAATATGATGAAATTTTTTTTATTCCATAATAAAAGTAATTTGAGGTATTTTACATTTATACATGTGTTAATTTTTTTTCTGTTTCTATTCTTTTGTTCCTGCAAACATATTTCATTCATCCATCATGCTCTTGAATTTAATGAATTTGAAATTGAATTTTGTATTGAATTTGAGCATTTGGATCAAAGAACATTTTGGATTTTGGACTATATTCAAAATTTTTTTTTAGTTTTTTCTTTTCGACATATTAACCAAGTAATTAAAATTTATTGTACAGTGGTTTTTATTTATAAATACAATTACATCATATTTGTGATGTTGAATAATGAAATTTTATCTTCGATTGTATTTTATATAATTTTTATATCATCAATTTAAACATAAAATACGATTTAATAAATTAATTTGTATTTAAAAAAATCAATCGATACATTTCACTTTAAAACTGTGCATAATTTAATCTAAATTATAATTAAACAACCACACACACTAATCACATTAAAATCAATATAAAAAATGTATATTTATTTATTTATATAAAAATAAAAAATAAAAATTTATATAATATATATAAATTAATTTTCTCAGCGATAATTTAAATAATCAATCCTTAATTAGTATATAATATCCCATTGTGATGAACAAACGAACGAACGAAGATACTATATATAGTATAAAATATAATTTTATAATTGAATATTTATATATATACATATACATAAATTTAAAATACAATTTATATTCATTTTTATTTATTTATTTCTTTTTTTATACATATTCGACTTCAACGTTTTTTTTATTGTATATATAATATGTTCATGTACATTTATATATCAGATTTCGATATAAAACCGCAGATATACATGTATCAAATTTCAATAAATATAAGAATGAATCAATTTCTGTTAATACATATATAAGATAATTTGATAATATATGCATACATTCATTTGTAAATAAATGACATAAAATAGATTATTTATTAATGATTTCAACATCAAAACAGAAACAGCAATAACAATATATATAAATATAATTTTTACGAATGATTTAGTAATAATAAAAAAAAAATTAAAAAAATGTTTAATTACACAATAAATGGAAATATTTAAAGGAATAAAAATATTTGTATTTTAATTTAAATTGATTATATATATATATATATGTAATGTATAATATTTAAAAATAAATAAATTTAATAAAAAATGTATTACCAAAAAATTAAACCGAAATTTATATAATGATTGCATGTAATTTAATATTGGCTAAAAAAAAATATTTCATACCCAAAAAACGTACGTACACAAACACACACATCATTTTCTTATTTCGTGATGCATGCATACGAAAAAAAAACAGCGGGTTATCTTTGTAACAATTAAATAAAATAAATAAATTTATGTTCTCATTGTAAAATAATTTATTACATTCCTTATATTTTAACAATTTATATTTTTTTTACTTATTTTGTAAACATACGATACAAAATATATTATAAATATAAAGGAGAACACCTATATAAGTATGTTCTTGATAAAGAAAGGTATATAATATGTTTATCATGCCATGTTATATATATTATACTATAATATATACCTACGGTGGTGAACAGCTGCTTTTATATTGATTGCAGGTGTCATCATAAAACAAAATATTTAAATCAAACTTTGTTTTCTTAAATAAATAATTACATTTGCGATTAGTATTTATATAAGAATAAGGTTTATATATATACAATACAAACCAAATGAAAATAAGAAAATAAATGATGACAAACAGAGATAAAAATTCAATAAATTATTTTACAAACTTGGAAATTCTTTGTTCAAAGGTACATTTTTTTTGTTAATTATATATGAGTTGTATTGCGAAAGTTGATTTCTTTTTGTTAATCCTTTGTTACTAATATAAATGAAAAACATCAATATATATATATATATATATATATAAATATGTATATAAAAATGAAGTTGATCTGGATAATTGTATTTTCATAATATCCTTGTGATATCGGCAATTTGGGTATTTGACCCACAATTTTATTTTTACCTACTTTAGTATTTTATCATTATGAAGTAAATCGATGATTCAAATTCAAATATGTATTTTCACAAAATAAATACAAAAATATATCCTATAATTATAACTTATATACAAATTATAAATCTATTTTGTGATTTCCAAAAATATATAAAGTTAAATTAAATTTTTTACAATTGGATACATCCAATTAAGCACATTCCAAAAAATATAATTACAATCCATTCATTAAAAAGACGAGTTAATATAAATAAAAAAATATAACACAAATGTATAATAAATTAAAATCAACATATCTACTCTATATAACATGCATCCATTGATTTGAATGGAAATTAAAAAAAAAACGATGTCATAAGAATATATATAAAATATCATACAGATATAATTTAGTAATGTCGCATACATTCACTTTCATAAAATCACATTCAGATATATACATCATCTCTTCATCTATATATATATATATACAGATACAATAAATATGTAATGTGAATATTTTGAGTAGAGATATACATTACCATTTTACACATTTATAATAGCGGATATAGTCTAAACATGTTCAATTCTATATCATGATAGTGCATTTATATCAATGTTGAATTTAAATGTATACAAGATATACATCATAGATATTTCAAAATGCAAATATGATATTCCATATTTAGGTATATAAATGATAATAATGTTATACTACAATGTTGTATATAATCAGAGCAAAATCTATTTAATAGTTGATAATTCATCACAAAAAAATAAAACTTTTAATTTGTAAAATGAAAAATATCATGATCTATTCCTCCTTATAGATGGATGGATGGATATTCATTGTTTTAAATAAATATTTTCTAAACTTTTTATGTATATTAAATAATGAATAAAAGTTGATAATAAATTATTTGTATAGTAAGCACTGTTAGTTAAAATTTTTTATCAAAATATACATTATTATTGTAGACTGATAATAAATGATTTCATGCATACAGATATATGATATTTTAATCATTAACATGACAGTACCATATATATATAGTATATACGCAACCTTATATGAAATTTCAATATTTGGTATTACTAAATTATGCATATACAAATTCAACTCAAAACAAATCACATCATAGAACAATCTATTGTATTTGCAATTACAAGTATCAAATATATCAATATATGAGTGTAAACTTTTACCATTATATTGTTAGCTATATAAACATCATCTGTCATACATAATAAAATCATTATATTTTCTATGTAAATTATTTATTATATTTATTTATTAAATATATATGTACTATATATATTCATATCTTTATTCATGAATATTTGAATATAAATTGTATATATATATACAAAATCATGACAAAATATTTAACAAATAATTGTATTTGGATTGGTTACAATGTTGTATATAATCAGGTACATATATTTATCCATATACAGTTCATGTATACCAAATATGGAAAAATTTTTATTCAAAAACGATGGCATTCTAAATTGTTTTATTGGAATATATTTATTATTTTGAATATATAAACACACTATGTTTTATGTATAATGCTAAATTTTATGATGATATGAAATTGTATTATTTGAATCCACTCTTATGAATTGCATTTTATTATACAAGTGTTATATGAACACATTAACACTTGTATATAGAAATAGATGATAGCAGTATTTATATTTGTTGTATATTAAGCACGAGTGCATTACACCACCATTTGCATCACTTACACCTTTATAGTCAATCGAAATTGAAAGTTTAATATTTAGTATACACATTAGTATACACGTAGTAAAGGTATACACATTTCACATTTCACATTTATACACAAAGGTATACACATTTCTATATAAAGGGGTAAGAAAAATTATAATACGGAACAAAAATGTTAATGTAAATACAATATTGTTAATTAGTTTATTATATATATATGCGTGGTACCGTTGATTAATTAAACGCCAATTTCATATTCTCACAACATTTTAAGGTCATGGCTTTGAATCATATACTTAAGCCGTTAGTATCGAATTTTAATTTAATACAGAGTTTCATATATTTAGATGATCGTACGATTATAAAAACAACAAATTATGAAAAATAATGTGTAAGCCCGCATTTCATATATTATATTTAAATTACAACAAATGGGAAAGTGAATGCACTTGTATATTATTAAATATTATTAATGAATGGTTTTGTTTATTTAAATGAAAAGTAATAAAATAAAATTGATGTTACTGTAATACGGAAATAATGAATGCATAATGAACAAAATCAAACAAAATAAAATAGATTCAAATTTTAATGAGGAACCGGAACAAAATAAAAAAATATGTGCTGTATTTACTCGTACACATAAAGTTAAATCTTATTTAAAATAAATTATTGTTATATAGATATATAGAGTTCTTAAAATTAACTATATGTATATAAGCATATATTATCTTTATTCGTATAAATAAGTATTCATAATATTGAATAGTTATAGAAAAGTTTTTTTTTTTGGAAATCATATCGTAAACTAAAAGACTCCTAAAACATAAAAGTACTTTATTCATGTATAGATTATATTTATATAGTATATAAATATAGACTTTATAATATATATATATAGTCTGATTGGAAAATTTATTACGAAAGTTTTATAATCACAGAATATATAAACTTACAAAGAGATTAAATGTTAAGCTATACATATATAAAATAATATATATATATATATATATATGTATTATTCTATCATTCTTTATATAATGTATATATATATATATACGAAATTGTGAATGATTTATAGAATATTTTAATGAGATATTTATATATCTCGTAGTTATGTAATATTTTCAAATATTATTATGTAATCATTTCATAATTTAAAAAACTTTATTACAATATGTATGGATATACTATACATATATACATATTCTTATTTAAAAACATAGTTTTCATTTATATATATATAGTAATTCTAAAGAAACAATTAATATATAACTATTTATGGTAAAAATTGCAATCAATTTCTGTTTTTAATCAAATTTTATCTCGATTTTCCTATATATAAATATACCATATATGCATAATTTTCGATAATAGAAACAAACTTTATCATATATACATTTAACATGTATTATGAATCAAATTTATTAGGATTAACTTTTAGGAAACTTACAAGATTTTCGAATTAATATGTATAAATCTTTCGCATAAATATATTATGAATAAGCATTTGTTCACTTCAACACATATACTAATTTGATCCTTTCATATTTAACTAATCGAACTTGTTCAATGTTTTCTAACGCCTATAGCAATTAATGATTTTTCGGTTTAAATTCAGGATCAGATATTTTGTATCTATCTCATTTATCTCGATATAGGTAAATGCATTTCTGTTATTTTATGTTTAATTATTCTATTATAGGACAATATCAGTTTGAGATTTAGATTTATGTGTGGTTCTTGGGAAATATATTTGATATACTAATTTTGTCCCTTCGTATATAATAAATAATATATAATTATATATAAAAATGATATTTGTATATACTAAATATAATTTTGAATAATTTAAGAATATAAAACCAAAAAAAAACAAACTTTGGATGCGGAATTTATTTTTAATTTGTTTGTCTTTTTTTTTTTTTTGACAATACGATATATTATTTTTATTATTATTAAATAGGACATTGCTATTAATATTTATTTTTTATTTATTTTTAAGGTTGTCATATCAATTATAATTTATTAAAAAATTTGGATATACATATTAAATATTATTTTAATTTTTTTTTAAATCCCAAAAAAACTTATATATTTAAATTATAATAAATATCTCTTTAAAATACTCATCACATTCAACAGAAAAACTGAAAACTTATACATAATTTGGCAACTTTACAACAAATTTATTTAAATAAATATATATACAATATACATATTTATTCAAAAAACATAATATGAAAATAAAACAATATGAAAAAAGAAAGAAGAAAAAAAAACAAATTTTTTATATATAATAAATTCTGTTTTCCATCATTTCTTTCCGTCATTATTATTATGATATAGATATCTGTTTTCTTTTCTTGTCAAAACTCACTCACTCAATCAGATATATAGTACAACGATGAAGTTTATGAAAATTAACGTCAATTTACAGCTGATTTTACCTAATAGCGTTGAATTTTTAAATTGCCCCCAGCTTTTTATTATTTATAATGAATGAAATGGGAAAGAAAAATCATGTATATATTATATATATGGAGGAAAACAAAACACAAAATAATTTTCAAACAAACAGCAACATCATAACAACAATTTGACTACATATTTATATATAAGTAATAAATATATTTTTAAAAAAAATGTCAAACAAACCCATAAAATTAATCTATAAATATATATATGAATTTATATGTTATTGTATCAAATGATGCATTTATTTTAAAATTTTCATAATATATACTTGTGAAAATATTTTTTTAAAGATATTTTCAGTGAATGAGATGTTGGAAAAAATTTATTTATTAATCGTTTTTTTTTTTATATATCTACGAAATTATATAAAAATGTATATATACAAGAATATTTATATAGGTTTAAATTTTAAATAAACGATTCAGTGTTAAATGTCAAATATTATTAAAATATTCTCTCAATTTTTTTTATATTTTAATATAATATGATTTAATTTATTACTGTATATCGTTTAATTTTGTTATTAGAAATCATTTAAGAAACAAAAACGCGTATAATGTATAAATAGACTCCATCATATGGTATATTAATTTAAAATTATTTATATAGATGTGGATAGATGCAACAACCTATTAAAGACAATTAAGATATACACCGACCGCCTATATATAAATTTACCTTATTATAAAAATATATTTCTATAATTAACATTCTAAAGATAGTTTTATAAAATAAAATTGTTTCACACATTTATTGTTTTGCTTTTTTTTCTACGTTTTTATTCATCACCTCAAACGATATTGTTTGTTATGATGTGAAACCTTTCTTTGGTTATAAAATAATATATATATTTATTTTTAAAATGCAACTTTATATGTATATATATAAATAACCATATTATATATATATTCTATATAACATAACATATATTAATTTCTTTGGAATAAATAAAATTTATTATAAAAAATTCCCTTTACCCAGAATATATATAGTACATATAATAGTATAATGTCATATATATTATATATATATATATATTATATATATACAAACATGAATAATATTTATTCATATTATATGTATATAATTTCATGTTTTTTTTTTGCATATTTTATGTACATAAAATATATTTATATACTTTCAATTCAATTGAAGTGCAATGAACCAATTAATTTTATTACATTATAAAAGTATATAAATATTACACAAGAAGTTTATTCATTTAAATATATATATTTATTATATTATTTATATACACATGATATATTCATATGGATGTCATTTATATTAATAAGTCAACCATAATATTTTGCGATGCGATTTTATAAAATTTTCATTCAATTATAAAGTTGTTAATATATTTGTATTGTATGTATATATAATATATACATAAATTTATTATGTGCAATTATGTACAATTTATTATTATATATGAATATATTAAATGAATATTTATGCATACACTGATATAGATAATAGTAATAATAGTTTTATATATAAGTAATAAAGTAATAATGCAACTCGCCAATAATATATAATTGCAAAAAAACATTGCAAGAGAATTTGAAATTAAATTAAATTTTATTATATAAAAATTGTATTTTTTTCAATTAAAAAAATTCGTAATAAGTATAAAACCATTTAAAATATACAAACATTAATTTCATTATACCATGATTTTATTGGTTTAATTTTAAAAGGACATTTTAGAGAAAAAATTCTATCAATGAAATATTTAATTAACCTTTTTTTTTTACAAAAATATTTTTTTTATATCAAAATTTGTTGTGTTTTCACTATTTATTAGATTCATTTTATTGCAAATATATTTGACGAATTTCAATTACAAATAATTGTATATTCCATTTCCATTTCCAATACGAATATTATAGAGAGTCAAAAAATTTTCATTAAATGAATGTTTTTTTTTTGGATTAAAATAGCCTAACATTTAATAAAATTATTAGGATATTTATAAACATTCTCACAGAAATAATTATTATCAAATTATTATCATATAATTATCTCACACCATTATTATAAAATTAATTTTTTACAGAAAAAAAAAACAATAAATTAGATAATTACAATTCATCTATTTTTCCTTTGTTTCGTTTTCTTTTTATAGATATTCCTATTGTATGTGAACATTCTATATATGTAAATTTGTCGCATATGGGAAGTATTCTATTTTATATAATTAATATATAATTATCAGAATGCAAAATGGATTCATTGTCGGCATCAGGTGTTGGGTTTGGTGTTGGCGGCAACAAAAACAAAAGCAACAACAACAACAACATGGATATACAAAAAGTATATTATTTACAAAACCATCAAAAGACCAGCCATCACAACCAATACAGCGATGACAATAATGGCGAGTATATTGTAGATGATGATAATAATGATGAGGCTGATATAAATATCGTTTATCCCGATGAGACTCATTATAGATATAATAATAATAATAATAATATTCCACATGGTGTAAATAATAATAAAACATTACCATTTCCACATTTTCCACCACCACCAAGTTATCCACCACCGCATAAACACAAGGATAAAATTAAAGGAAAAGTATATTCATATCCAAATAATAGTGATAATAACAGTAGTATTAAGAAGAACCATAATATTAAAAATGATGATAATCTGGATGCAATAGAAGTTTATGTAGATCCAAATATATCAACAAAGAAAAATTACTTTTATGGCAGTGGTGCTGTTGTGACAAATGGTAAAAAAAATGGTATGAGTACAATTGTCGGTCAGGATATAGATGCTATAGAGATATGCAATAGTTCTAATGCAGTTAAAATGAAAGAACCACAGGTAAATATTTTATCATATATATATATATATTTATATAAAGTTCTATGAAATGATCCTTTGATTTGAATTTTTTTTATCAATTTTAAAAAAATAATGTTTATATATCCAATAAAAAATCTATAATATGTTTATGTTATGTAGCGCTTTTTATGATAATATTATTAGAGCCATAACCATAATAATAAAATATTTAATCTTAAATTTATAGAAAAATATTTATTTCCACATAACTATTTTTAAAACCATATAAATATTTACAAAACATATATATATAACCTGCTATCCTTATATATACAGACAGAGATTCAATATTGAATAGAGTTGTTAGAACGTATAAATCTTTATATATCTTCTTTAAAACTTCTACTTTTTCATTTCATTTTGTGTTCCAAAAAGGTATATAAATTTATTTTATAATACACATTATGCTATATTACTTGTATAGATAAAGGATGGACGAAAAGTTTAACAATTTGTAAAACTTAGTATAAATAAAAGGTTCTTAAATGGTATTTTACATAATAATTTAAAATTGTTAGAATCAGTAACAGTAATCATTTAAATCTTAAATGTATATCTCATTAAATATTAGCACAACTATATAAAATCAAACCAATTCGTATAGAGTTGAATTGCATATTCAACTTTTGATATAAACAAATAAAAAATTACTCATAATAAATGAACTGAATAGCTGAATTAAAGAGTGTACTTTTGATACATTGAGTGTACTATATATTTGTAGATATGAATGTATATACGTTATTACTTTTAGTTATTCTTTTATATTATATATTTCCGTCATTTTTATTTGGAAAAAAACAACACATCGCACCATCACCACCAGTAAATGCTTCCCTTTTTATAATACATATAAACAACAAACTAATAATAAATGATGTAAAAATGTGATGAATAGTCACAATGGGATAAACAATGAAACAATCTTTTGTCGTGTTGAGGATTTTATTCGCACAGTTGCAAAATATATATACTATAAGTTTTTTGTCTCTGATGTATATAAAGTATATATTTTCGAGACAAGATTTGCTTTTCATTTTCTTTTTGTATTTCTTCCTATATATATTATGTTTTATTATATATGAAATAAAACTACGAATAAAAGTTTTCCCTTTACATATAGAGTTTTAATAAAAAGTTTAAAATTCATTCTTCATTTTAAATATATAGAACCATTCAAATAGAAAAATAAAGCAATATGAACAACAACCGTCAACATCAAAAGATTCACGTAATCCGTATCAATATCAATATGCTAATTGTAATAATCAATTAACAAATGTATATAATCAACAAAATATTGCAACACATTCAGATTATGCATACACGTATCATGAAATTAATGGTGGTGAAAAATGTAATCGACCTGGTACTTCATCAACTTTATCATTAAATAACAATAATGGTTTACAAGAGCCGCCGCCAAATTCAATGCGAGCCCTCTTATCGTTAACCAAACGCAACGCAAATCATAATTCAAATTCATCATTATTACTGAATTCAAATTATGGACCACGATATGGTACACATGAAAATATCTACGAAGAAATTGGTAATGATGAACGTCTACGTATGAACACAAACACCAGTACCCGTACTATGACAAATGGTCAATCGATGATATCGTTAAATCAAAGTATGGTAGAAGAAGAATTCCGTAGAGTACAAAATGGACATCGTAGAATTTTGGGTGAATTGAATTTATCGGTTGAGGCTATGTTAATGCCAACGACACCACCAAGTGATAGTCCAACAGAACGTGATGAAATTATATCACAAAATAATTCGGAAATATTATCGGAATTGTTGACGTCCGTTGAGCCCACTGACGAACTATTGTCGCCAGTTAGTGCACACGCCAGTACTAATGGTACAAATAATGGTGATTTAGATAGTGGATTTAGTGGCAGTAGTAGTGGTGGGGCCAGTTATATGGGTAGTTTACGTTGTCGAACGGGTTCCATCCTATCAACATTTCAAACACGTTCCTCAACACCAAGTTGTCCGAATTCCATTTGTCATAGCGGTAGTTGTCGTTCATCACAACGTTCCCATGAAGATCCCGGCATTTTATCACTTTCATCTCGTTCTTCGTCATCGTACGACAGTGGTAAACCATTAAAGTCAGCCGAAGATCCGGGTCCAACATTAACGAACACATCCTCCCACTCAGATTCAGATTCAAAAGCAAAAACTACAATAAAAACAAGTTTTTGGAATCGTAAAGCATGGCGTAAAATACCAGGATTTTCTAGTACGTTAAGTGTTAATAAAACAGGGTTAATAAATACGGCAATAACAACAACAGGGACAAGAACAGTTTTATCTGGAAAAGGTGAGTGCTATGTTGATATAAATTTTTAATCAAATTATATCTGCGGAATATAAATTGAAAATCAATTACAATTCGTTGGTGTTAAAATCAATTTGATTCACATTATAAATAAATACTATATACAAAAAAAATATATTTTGTATAAAATAATAAATACATTTCAGGCATATATGTATACATACATTTCATTATATCTATCTAATTTGTAACAAATTAATGACTTCAACAAACAATTGATGCGTGTAACGAAAATAAAAACAAACAGATATTTAATTTGTTATATTTTCTGTTCATTCATATATATGATTTATACCTTAAATAACATTATAGTAATTTACTGTATTATATATAAGTATAACCTTTTTTATAGTGTTGCATGTATAATTAAAGTATATGAGAATAAAAAAATTCTGATTTCATTAAATAATAAAACTTTATGCATGATTTATTATAATAATAATATGTACAAATAAATGATAAAAAATGAAGATGGAATGCACGTGGTGAGAATTGTTTTCAAACGTTTAGCCAAATTGCATTTAATCTGCAATTTACAGATTAACATGTAAAATGAATCGCATGAATCTTCTCTACAGATTAATTTGATTTCAATACATAATTCATTTAATTACGAATGATACCTTAAACATTATTTGAACTATTAATGGACGGTAACGTAAAACAATAAAAAATTAGATAAAATATAAAAATATTACTTGATAACCGAATCAATACATTCAAAATTATTCACCATTTTCTCCATCAAATCGTACTAATAAAATTAATTTTGATCACTTTATTTATTTTCATAAAATAAAACGATAAAATAATATAATTTAATTTAATGTAAGTAAAGCATGCAGGTACTTTTACACAAAGTGGTTTTATACAAAATGCAATAAACAATATTCTTATATATGCATTCGTTTAAAATAATATCAAGAATAATCAATACACAAAATCGTAAAATAATCAATCTTTATATGTGACTATATGCCTATAGTTTACTATACGCGTATAATATTATTTTCTATTTATAGATGTATTTTATCATTTTATTGAACGTTGAGCATATGAATTACAATTACAGTTTTTTTTTATTTTGAAAATAAACGAAACGTAATAAACAAAAGAATATTAACTTCATGAACTTATTGGGAAGAAGATGAGTGTAAAGAAAGCAAAATAAAAAAAAATCATAATTTACTCCTTTTATGAACTAAACAAAACCATTAAAAAAATATATACAAATAAATATTATATGTATTTATTTTCAAGAGATGAATTCTTTTGATATCAATGCGTTTTTTTTTTCGATTACATTTATAGGTTTGTACAAAGATTGAATTGCATATCTAACTATATATGTTTATATTATTTTATAGCTATATTGCTGTGATATGCAAGAGAAATACAAAATATCCATATACGTTTTAGAAGCGTTAGACACAAATATATGTATATATATATAAAATGGGAATATTTTTACATTTGCGATGGATAGTGAAGGATTTACGATTTATCGTTTCTGATTTAAAATGCCAAAGCCACATTACACGACTTGAATATAGAAATGAATAGTTCTTATGTGATTTTATACATGTTTTATTATTTGATATGCGATGTTGCTATTTATATATGTATAATATATGTAAAAAGATGAATATACATATAGAAATAGCGATAGAAGCGCAGGTATATTATACTATTACTATACGATATATTTATATATAGAATATACACATTACATTAAGAATAATAATATAAGATAATAAAAAAAACAATAATAATATATGAGAGTACAGAAGAACAAAAAAAAATCCCGATTGAATGATTTATAGAAATAAATTGAAAAAGACAAAAATCTTATATTTGTATAAAATAATTCTTATTCTTATATTTATATAAATATCTATATACGGTGTTTGACCTATTGTTAATTTAAAACGTGCTTTGTGGTCTTTTATAATAAATATTACATTATATATTCGTATAATGTATAAATAAATACAAATACCGATTCTATATATATATATATATATATATATATATATATATATATCATTTGTACAAATTTACTTTATACATTACATAAGAATAAATTAGAAATAATCACATATATCATCTTCAAACATCATCAATATAGGTACATGTATATCACGTCATTGACCATTATTATTTATTTAATATATATATACATTTATGCATAAATTGAAAATTCTAAATTAACTATATATTAATATACATATAGATAGATATACATGAATAATGTAATGGAAAAATGTATATATAATATCATACGAAACACACAAAGTCAAACAAAATTATATAAATTAACGATAATTTGTTTTATATATACCGGGAAAATGTTCTATTTGGTGTTTGTTGTTCATCGAATTTGATTATTTAATATATACATATGTAGAAAATGAACTATTATATTCAAATATAATTAAAATTTCTGGAATTTCCATTAGCACAGCCATTAATCTATTTATTTTTTTGTTTGAACAAAAAATCGGACCATTTATATTAAATCAAAAATTAATTTTGTTTCATTTGATTATTATATCTATATCCTGTATATCCATTTCAAAATTATAATGTTATTTGTTTAATTTTTGAATTTAATTTGCGTAAAAAATTTATATTTTCCTTCATATATGTTTAAAAGCAATAATAATTTGTATACGAGCATATAATTCAAAAGTTTTTATTTACTTAATAATATGAAAAAAAATGGATATGTATTTAGAAAACGTTTAAAACATTGTTTTACTATAAAACACAAATTGATATAAAATGTTTATGCTTATGTTCTGTGAAGGAGCATTGAGATAACCATATTAGAGTATATATAATATATATAATATATAGAAAAATCTGTTTCCAAATATAATTTTTGCTCACAGTTCATTAACCAAAATTATTTATTTTATTATACTATATATTCGATATACGAAAAATAAAAAACATAATAAAAGTTTAAAAAACCAAATATAGGTATTAATAACATACAAACAAATTTTATTATAATTTTCCTGAATAAATATCGATTTAGTTTTTCGTATTTTGTTGGCAAACTTTTTATCGTAAATTTTACTACCTTAACTTTGTATATTGTATATGTTTACATATAAGTATATAATAAATTTTTCATTTTTCAAGAAATTTTCATTTATTTATCTCCACACAAATACTTTCAATTTAATTGAAATTAATTCAATTGCAAAATGTTATTTATATATACTCGTATAATGTAATTATTTTGTTTTGATGAGGAAATCTATTTAATTTCGATATATAAATAAATGTATGTGTATTTTAATTTGTTTGTTTACGATAAGAATATGAAAATTGCATAAAGTTGCTAAAATACACTTAGTAATAAAACTATATATATAGTTTATTGTTAATATGTTTTGATTATAAATTTTGTTTATAAAAATCATTTCATTATATAGTATATACCTTACAACATTTTACCAAACAAATAAAATTTACTTCTTTTTGTATATTTAACTATCCATTTTATATAAAATGTGCATTAATCTTTTTAGTATTCATTCATTATATCAATATCATTTCTACAGTCCAAAGGTCCACATATCCGAATATTATTGAAATATTCATCGCCTTTTCCTTGAACATTTATATTATATCTTGATAGCAAATGGTATATATATAAATATGCAATAAACCATGAGACACATTTGCTCCAAATCAATAAATATTTATATATATATATATTTATAGCACCTATGCAAAATATATTCTTTTATTCTTTAAACCGATTTTTTATTAAAGTCATCATAAATCATGAAGTATACATATGGTGTGTTACATTAGCACACGCAGCATATCGCGTGGAAATATATTTATAAGTATTATTTTTTTTTTGAATGGATAACGATTGTTTATAAGCAATATAAAAATATATTTAGTATATATTTATTTTGTGTATGTATATGATAATCTGAAAAATTCTATTTGAATAAAACTATACAATTTATTGAAAATCGAATGATTGCGTGTTCAGGATCTTAACAAATGTAGCGATAAACGTAATATTTATAAAGTGTTATGTTGCTGAATGTAAAATAATTTTTTTACTATACGTATATATATAATGTTTGAATATATCGGAAATAAAAATATAAATAAATTCCCTCTCCCCTGTCAATCCGATCCAGTAATAATAGTTAGAATACACGAAAAATAAAATTTTGTGAGTATAGAAAAATACTTTTCTAGAGCAAACATTTTGTGCAAAATCACACAAAATATTTTGAATGGTTTTCGGGAGCAATTTGATAGAACATTTAAAATTACGTTTGTCCAAATTTGGAATCTCCATAAATTTCATATTCCAAAACATAATTTAACCGAACCTGTTATAACTATTATAGTTTGCAGATTATAGGATATGTAAACCCTACGTTCAAAAACGCCATATAAACTACGCGTAGACAATGTGTAGAGAACACTTGTAGTCTACATTTTATTGTCTACGGCACCACATCCGCATTAGATATATGTATTTGTATATATAAACATAGACAGTCGAAGAACCTCTATTTATCTTGAAGTAAACATAATTCATGTAATATGCGGTCTGGTACATATTATAATAAACAATAAACGTATAATATATAACATAAATGAACACATATGCATGTAGCTAAATAAATTGACATGCATTATATAATATATGTGTTTCACCTTCGTCAACAAAACCACAAACATAAAGAATATTAGACAAATAAATATATACTTATACTTTTACTGCATATAATATTAAAATAATATCCTGTATACATTTTTGTTTTCAATATATAAATAACATCACATCCCGTACAACCTTGAGTTGAACATAGAAAATGATTGATTTAGAAATTCAACTAATTGTCTCAAGGAAGATCGACATAGAAACTATGTAAGAAAATATCATATTACATTATACGTTATTTATAAAATGGATATTGACCTTTATGAAATTCATTGATAACGAGTGAAGATGAATGGGATATATTCCAAAAATCCATTTTCATAAAAACATATATATAAAGTAATGCTAAATTTATTATATACATTTGTATATTTCAATTTTTCAAATGAATATTATATTGAATATTTAAAACCATCAAGAGAATAATTTTATATTTAGTTTTCATTTGTCTGTCTGACCATAAATAATGAAATTTTCTAAACTGAACTAACCTTTTACCTATTATAGAAAGACAAAAATATATACATATGTTTATGTATTTGGAAATATATCATTACAGTGATATGAGCTTAAAAGCCATAACAATTTTCGCATTATTGCATTTACAGAAAATTGATATAATATATAACTTTATGCATATATAAGTATAATTATACTGTTAAATGTAAATGTCATATACTATAAAATTTATATATAGATTTTAATGGAGCAGAATTAAAAGGAAAGGAAAAATTAAGGATATAAGGAAAAACTATCAAAAATATATAATAACAAAACTATACAACAACAAAAAATTAACCTATTTATATATATATATATATATGTATATATATATAAAGACAACGACACCATACCAAAAACTACAACGAATATTTATATCTATATATAAAGGAAAAATACCATTGTAATATATATAAATTTGTAGATCCTTTTTTATATCGCTGGTATACATATATATGGATAAAGGAAAATATAATATATGTATAACATACACACATGTCTATATAAATATAACATGTATTATAAAGAAAATAAAACTTTTCTATCTTTCCTTTTTCCGTAAAAATATTTTCTTCGGGATTTTATAAGTTACTGTATTATGTTTTTCTTCCTATAATATTATATATATATAATTGTATATATGCAACCAACTTATATGATAATTTCTTTACGTTGCTACTTTTATTTTTATATCTTTTTCGTTTTATACATATATAGTAAATAATAGTATATCGGTATGTATATTTCTTTCTTGTTTGCTTTATTTCTGGTTTTTTTTCCTATATAAAAATACCGATACCGATTCATTCATATTGTATTGTATATACCGAAAATGTATTTAATGAAAGCAATCACTCATTCGGTTTGTCTTATTTGTAAATCTAAATAGCGCGGAAATTCGATAAAACTATACTTCAGAACGATAAAATCGACATGAAAATAATATATATTATATTGTAAAAATATACATTTGTAATGAAAATTAATATATGCAGATAGAAAATTGGATGACGACATTGTGTATATACAGAAAAACAGAAATAGAGTTGGGGAGATATACGTATATTATATATTTATGTACATATACTCATAAGGGAATACAAATTGGTTTGAATATTCTTTCTGTTTTTGTTTTCACATTTATGTTGTATATATCGCAGAACAGATTTATATAAAGGTGATTCGTAACATTTTGTAAAATACTAATTTGATAATGAGTATTTTTTCACTCCCTTAATTTTATGAAATAAAATTAATTTATTTTATGTATATTAATATGTCACTTTATTTTATGCTAAATAATCTTACTGAAATGAACAATTCAATCTATTTCTATATATATATATATTATTACTAAATTTGGGTAAATATTTTATTGACTGAATAAATTAATTATTACGTACATAAAAAAATATAATAACAAGGCAATTATTTGACTTTGAATGAATGTATGAAAAATTACGAATTAATTTAAGGAAATATAAAAATATTATTGATAATAAATAATATCAAAACTGACAATTTAAATCAAATTAATTTATAATAAAAAAGTTTTTCATTTAGAAATATTTTAAAGGTTATTTTCGTGTGTTAATTTCTTTTTATACTGTTTTATTAGATAATTGTTTTTAGTTTATATTTGTATGGGAAATTGTATGTAAAAAATATATTTTCATATAAAATTTCAACCATTATAGCACATAAATAATAAATAATATTATATTTATATATTTATTTATTTATTATTAAACAAATTATGTCCAAATGCAGTTCAGGCACTGTCTATATGCATTATTATTTATGTCAACATTTTTTAAAATATATTATGTTATGGTACTATACTATTCAAAAATATATTATTCTTATATGCTCATATTATGAATTATATGAATTAATTTTTTAATAGAAAAAGAAATATATTATTCAGATTTTTTTTTGTGTTGTTAATTATTTTTAAGTGATTTCTCTTAAGAAAAAAAAATTAAATAATGTGTTTGTTGTTTAAGAATGGACGCAACAATATTTTATTTTTTATTTTTATATACGATAACATTCGGTTTAAATACGACTTAACTGTGTTTTTTTTAACTCTTATGTATATTTAAACATTGTTAAAATATATAAATATTTTAGTTATATACGATTTTATTTTATTGCACTTTTTTTAATAACAATATATATTATAAAATAAATATAAAATTGTAGTTTATTTTTTTAATTATACCAAACACAATTTATTATTTATTTTTGCAACTTAGTTTCTATACGTTCATGATTAATAATATAACATTTTATAAATAATGTACATAGTGGTACATATATATGTAAATTATGTATATTATACATTGCATATATGTGCAGATGAAAAAAGATGAAAATATTAGAGCTTAAGATGCTATATAGTGCGTGTTGAATTATTATTATTACTTTTATTATACATTGACTTTGTTTCTTTGGCATCCTTTTATGTACAATTTTATGATACATGGTATATATATAAAGAAATAAATGTCAGGTAACCATTTGTCTTGAGATATTAAATTTAAAACAATCCGATTTGATTCCTATATAGCTATAATTAAAAATCAGAAGAGTGTATTCAATGGAAATGTTCGTAGTTGGAAAAAAGGTAATACATAGAAATAAATTCTTTTAAATCTGGAATTTTTAAATATTGAATATTTATCACAAGAATTTTTTTTTTAATGGAACATTAGAAGCGTTTATTTTTACAATGTCCAGACAATTTTAAGGGATATAACTAATCGCGAGTTATTATTTCCAACATATACTTTTAATAATAATCCCTAGAGTATCTAAAGTCTAGAGAATTTCTTCTAACACTTGAAAAAGATAGAATGAGTGAAAATCATTTATTGATTCCAATGCAATTATGTTCACTTGCAGTTTTTAATACCATTAATCTGGTCACCGTATAAACGTAAATTTAAATGAAATAATATTTATAAATCTATATATAAATTTATTATGCACGGGTATAATAATATATACACAAGCAATGTATGTATATGTCACATTGAGTCATTGTATTTATTTTCATTACCGTATAGTACCATTTTATATATGGTAAAATGTACAGCAATAAACGAATCTATCTATATGATGTACATTATCATGTCTATATAGAATATACAAAAATACATATATGTACTGTACGTACATATAATATCTTATATTGTTTCGTGTTTATGTATACATTTTACACATTATTACCTACATAAATGGTGTACTTTGTTGTATATATATATATATATATCTATACCTTTTAATTCATGTTCACCTTTATGAATGTTGTTGTTTTGTTAAGTTGTATAAAACATATATTTATATAGATAGAATTTAATCTTGTTTTTAACGCTTTTAAACATACAAAATAAATAAAAAAAAATATAGTGTTTTTTGCTATATGGTGTTTATTGTTAATCCTTATAATAGATACAAAATCTACAATTTTAAATTTAAACAATATTGTACATTGCACCACTTTATTTCTATACAAATTGATACACTTGTATATACATACATACATTTTTCTTAAATTTAAAATCTAATTACATTATTGTTACATGTAAATACATGAGATTTATTTATAATATACCATTCTTTTCCGTATCCATTTCGGTATATTTGGATTACGGAATATCTATATATAAATATTACAATCTATATATAAATACTGTTACAGGAATAATAATAATTAAAAATGTTTTAAATTCAATTAATAATAAAATTACAATTGTGGTTGAATTATTTAAGTGCATATACATCTATTGAAATGTTTCCAATTATAAAAAATAAACTAAACTATTCTTCAACACAAAACCTATTGCATTTTTTTAAAATAAATTTACAAATGTTAATACGTGGATAAATTATCGATTTATTATCCGCGATTATTTAGTTGAAAAAAATTAACAATATCCATTATATACATAATATCCATAATTTAGGTCATAGAAAACAATAAAAATTCATTTTCTATACACAATAAATGATCAGTTTTTTCCTATATTTGCAATTCAACCAATTCAACATACAAGTTTAAATTTAAGTGCAATTTTTTTTTTCGTATATGCTATAGAACATATTGCCTGAGCAAAAAAAATATGTACATTTAGATATACAGTTGTAGAACTTTACTGAGCACACTATTAATTTAGAGATACGCATTTTTACACCTCTCCAAAATTATCATCATAGTTATCATAGTTCGGGATTCTTCTGCATTGAATGGCTTGACCAAATTTAATATATAAAAGAGACCTTAAAATCGCCATTAATAAATGGTTAATTATTTAACAAAATTCATAGATGTGGTAAACAAAATTTCATCGGCAATTTTCACTTTTCGCAATTTATAAAATCAAACATTATTAAATAGCGAATAATGAAATAGTTAGAAGGTTATAAAAAAGAAAATTTTAAAGATATTTCTTTTTTAAATTATGAAGGTTATTTTATGGGTATGCTAAGTAAATTTCCACAACTGTATATGTAAAATATCCATTCAGAAAAATTTACTGTGTACGACTACGATTGACTGTACGTGCAAATGCAAAACAGAAAAATACAATTTTATATATACTAAATATATATATAGTATATTGGTATATTATATGGTAAATCGATTATTTACATTATCGTAAATAAATATATTTAAACATATATAATATAGTATATTAAATTGTGTAAAAGCACGAAATATTTATATATATATATAATGTATAAAAACAATTCCACATATTATAATGGATATAAATAATATTGATAATACATTTTTATATATATATATATACGTGTATCTAACATCTATAATAATAATAATAATAAGTAAAATTTATATTTAACGCAAATTTAAAAGGTGAAAAACGCGCAGTAAAATACATGATGCGATAATTAACATTACACGATTTTAACACATTTTCAGTAAATTGTATGTGTTCAAAAAAAAATATAAATAAAAATTTATAAAGATTGCAATAAGATTTGTATAAGAAACAACAAAAAAAAAATTTTGTACCACTAAATAATTTACCATTTTACATATATGTATATATTGTTATATGTTTACTTTTATAGATTGCAACAAAGATTTTTTGCACATATTAAAACAATATAATAAAGCATGTATATTGAACATATATTTATTAATGTTCTCAACGCAATGATTACATTAACGGCTATAAATTAAGTAAAAAAAAAAACAGAAATTCTTATCATTTTATTTTTTTACGTATATACATTTTATTTATATTGAACTTACGTGAACCATATTCAATTTAATTGTATATAAATTCGTATTAAATGTATGTATACATTGAGAACACTTATAATATATATATTATATATGGTATATCAAACAATAAATAGAACATGCAAAGCGGTAATATAATATACATAGTAAAAATGTTCCACTATATTTATATAGCAATATATACATACACATTCATTTAAACGTTGATTTGATTCAATTGATTTGTTTTTCTAATTAAAATAATTGCCATTGTATATTATTTATAATAAAATTAAAAAAAACGTTTGTTTGTTTGTTAATTTCATTTTTTGTATTTTTTTTTACAAGTTATCCAATGTATATATACAAAATAGTATAAATAGTATATTTATTTCAATTGAACAAATACTGATTTAAAAGCAAACAAAAAAAGCAACATTACAATGTCAATAAATGTGATAGGTCATTTTATATTATATATTTATGTTACTTTTACCAATTAACAAATTTTATGAATTATACGGAAATTATGTTGAAAGTTATCTATATATATAATATATAGGATATACAGATATTCGAAAGTCGTAGATTATAATTATAGGTAAAGTACTAGGTATTTAAAAAGATTTTGCATTTTTAGATAGATAACAATATACAGTTTTAAATTTGCTATATTATTGTCTTTTATAATAAGTATACATATATATGCAACATTACAGCATTTTTGAGTTTCATAAACATTTTGAACTGATATTTTTAGAACTTTGAGATGTTAAAGAAAAAAACAAAAAAGAAATGAATTTAATCGCTTTTTTGAAAAATTCTAACAATCTTAAATGAAATCAACTTTCATATAATTTATGATTTTCATGTGAAAATTCAGCTGTAAAAATTTATTATATAACAAAGTTAAATGTGCAAATACGATAGTTAGAAATCCTATTTACTCTTTCCTTTTTAACTTTCCTTTTTCAGAATGTTTAGCTATATAAAGAGGTTATATGATCATTTGGGGTTGATACTATTAAAGGTTGTAAAGAACAAACAAAAAACAGAACATTTGGGTTCTTCGTAAGAGTTAAAAAATAAATAATAATATGTTAAAAATTACATAAAATAAAATTATTACAAATTAAATATTAAATAAATGACTATAAAAATGTTATCCACGGAGAACAAAAACATATCAAATTTAAACGGGTTAGCAAAGTCTTATTCTGAAAAATTTGACAACTTTTCTCAACAAAACTTCTATATATAAATATGCATGAGAGACAAATAAAACCAACAAAATTTTTTTGTTGGATATACTAATAAAAAAAAAAGTATATTAATTAATATAGTAAAACAGTCAGAATTCAAAAAAAAAAAAAATGATGTAATAACCCCATTAAAAAACTAACAATACCCTCATCATATATAGAAAAAAAAACTAATAATCGATAAACGTAGATTCGTATACAATTATATAAAATTAATTCAATGAAATATTATTATTATTGTTATTAATATATAATTTAATGTATTTATAATATATGCATAAATTACATATTAATAATAAATTCGATTTTTTTTTCTGTGTTATTCATAATTTCCTACGCAGTGTCTGTGTCAAATTGACAATAATTTAAAAATAAAAACATGTTGATTGATTTCAGTGTTTTTTTATTTGTATACATAATCATATATAAGTAAAAATATTTCATATAAATTTTTATTTAACATCGAAACGGTGATGGAATAAATATATATAAATCGTCATAAGAATATAAATCTATATATAAGCAATTTATAAGAACAAAAGATAATGTCTGAAAATAAAAGAAAAACAACGCAGCAGCATTCCAATTTTTTGTTTCTTCAATTTTTTTTAAGACAGAATTTTAAAAACAAGAAGCATATACACAAACTGATTTGTTTTTATATATATGATTTATATTATAATATATGTCTGAATAAGGAATTGAATATTTTGTTGTACATATATATTATTGTAAGTATATATTTGATGGATAAATGATGATAGAAACGTGGAACGAATTTTAATGATGGATTTTTTTTTATATTTATACATACATCATATAATTAATATAACCATATAGCATATATTATAAAATATATATATATATATAGGTATGTAACGTATCAATATATCATCGTTATTAATTTATTTAAAGTTGAGTTTTCGCTTAAAAATATTAATATCTATTCAATTAACTGCGGTATCATATATAATATTATAGTATAAAGAATATAGAAAGAAAAATTAACAAAATATAAATTATTTATTTATATATACAAAATATGAAAATAAATAAACAAACGTTACGAATTTTATTTATAATATTCATTAATAATAATGTAAAATACGAGCAAAATAATGAAGATGAAATATAATATATAAAAAAAATTATATTTTTGTTTATTATCGAATAAATAACACAATATATTATACATATGTGATGATGTATTATATGTTATATACCATGCAAATCTAATATATAATATTTTGTAGTCATATTTATATAAAAGGTGTGCGCATTTTATATATTTTAGGTAAAATTTATCTATTGCTAATAATTTAGAATTTCACAAAATTCTAAAATCAATTTTACATATAAATTATAATATTTATTATCTATGTAGATTTATCTACTGTATTATATCATATATAAAAATTTTTTATTTCATCATTGTTCATGGGAAAATGTAACATGAGAAATCAAAATTTAAAAAAAAAAAACAATTTTAAGTACCTATCATAATACATATATATAACTAAAGGTATGTATTATAAAATATAACAAAAAAAAATACTATACATATTATATATATATAAGTACCGCCGCATGTATACAAAAAAAAGACTAATAAAATATTGAATTACCATCGTATAAATCGTATATACGGATATAATGCAACCTATACCTATACCATTCAAAAACCATCCATTAAATGGTAATTTAAAATTTTGTACATATGGAATATTTGTATATATTTTATTTATATGTAACAATAATTAACCAAATTATATATACTTTTATAATAGAGAACCACATAGATATTGAAAATTATTAAGGAATGGAAAATAATGAAAAATAATATCCATAAATATATAGAAAAAAAACTTACACAAATTTATATAATAGTGATTGGTATTTTATTTAATGATGTAAATTATTAAGATCAAATTAAAGGTAAAAGATTAAGAAAATCAATGATAATCGCATTATTATCATTTAAATGATATCATATACTTAATAGATATCATTTAAATGTGTTTTTTTTTTAAATTATTTTAATAAATATTTATTTTCAATATGAAAAATGTTTTTATACAACCATTGCAATTTAGAATTTAAAATAAAAACTTATTTGTATAAATAACAGGATATCCATTACAATTATTGTTCTATACATAAATTTGAAAAATTAGTTTTAAAATGAAAGAGATTTGTATTATGGAATTTAAAACCGTTTTCGCAAAATTTATCAGTTTTTCTTTAAGTTAGTCATCTATTCACATTGTTTTAATTTTTATTACGTTTAAATATAATAATTAAAGCGAAAAATGAAATGTTGATGCCTTTTACTCTGACCACTCAATTGTCCTAATTACATAACTATCTGTATACTAAGTTTTTAAGGTTCTGTTTTCTGTATTTTGGGTATAAATAATTTCACATACACCAATGAATTGCTTGTTTGCAATACATATATAGATATGGTTAAATTCATTATTCATATATACGATATGTATAATACCATAATACTTTATATATTTCATATTTCTTTACGCGGTATATATCTCACAGTTTAATGCGATTCAATTGATAATAAAATAAAAAATCATAAAAACGTGTTTCTTTTTAATTTTATTTAATATTATCGTTATAATATTATTATACATATATTTTTACAATGTAAAATTGGGTATGTGAAACATTTCCATTTAAACATTGTATTTGTTTTATTTATTATATTATACGATTATATATCGTACTGTATATATATAGCCATTATTACATTTAACAATAAAATACAATTTTTAAGATATCTTCAGCTTTATAGTTATCTATTATATTATACATATATACTTTGAGTATTTTAATAAAAGATATATCTTCATTTCAAGAATATTACAACAGTGTATATAGAAAAATAAATCATAAATATATTTATAAACAATAAGAATTCTTATGTATATATTTTATAAAAAGATTGGATTGCTATTAAAACGTTAATAAAAAATGATATTATATAGTTTTCGAAATATTTAAACTTATATTGTATTCAAGTGATTCAAAACTGTATAAGTATAATGGATTATTATATTAAATATCATGGAATGCAACGTATTGAGTTTTATTTGTAAATTTAAAAAAAAATTGCAATTTTATCAACTAATTTGATTTTCATTGGAAAAACTATAATTAAATACATCGATTTCATATATAATAAATAAAATGATTTGTTATCAGGATATCAAACATTTCAATTTCATATTTAATTAAAAAAAAAAGGATTTCAGTTAATGTGCACGTTATCCCTTATCTATTTTGATGTTTATCTATAAATATAAATTTTCTCCATATTCTTTGATAAATAGATTTCAATGAAAATTAAATAAAAAAAGATTTTAAAGAGGAATTCTAATTTAAAGTATATTTTTTGAAATTAAAGACTATATACTATATATAGCTAGATATATATAAATTTTATAACACAAAAACGCTTATATATATAAAAATTGCGTAAAGAAATACTTAATAATCATTCATGTGAAGATAAATTATCAATCTGCGTATAGATGATATACATACATATATGTATTACATATAATGTCAATGGAATTTTAATTAAAATCAATTAAAATTTTTTACTCTAGAGATATTTCAAATGATATTTTATATAAAATTAAAAGAATAAAATGGAAATTATTAATTTTTTTTTATATAACTCTATAATAAATAAAACACATTTATATAATATTCATTTAGTATACGTAGAAATATAAGTTTTTTATTATTATTATTATTATTATTATATAACAGTTTCCAATTAAATGAAATGTCAAATGACAGTCAAATGAAGGACTTTATATACAATAATATACATGTACTTAAAAATAGAATATAGATTATGTATATATAATACACAGTAGATATTTGATATAATTATTTCATAAAATGTGTATATATTACAATATATACAATAAATAAAATTTAACCGATCTCTACAAATGTACAAAAAGATATGCTATATATTTATACGAAATAAATTTGTATATAACCGCATATACAGATTCATATGTACTATATATATATAAATAGCATTATTATATTTTATAATCATACAAAATTGAAATGAATAATAATATAACATAAATTTGAAATTACGTAATTGTATTATGTTGATGAAAATTTTGTCATTTATTTTTGTGTATATGCGGTATGTATATGTATATATACAGATGCAAAGTATAGATTCGTTTATAGTTATATATCCTATTTATAATGATGACTTTCATTAGATTATTCCCATTACATTTTATATTCTATATAGTATTTTCATTTGAAATAAGGTATCTGTATCTGTAGCTATATACATAATGTGTATATTAACCAATTTTATCCATTTTATGACAATAGACGTGAGGACGAGAATATTTTATTTTGGATGTGTTGATATGCGTATAAATATATAAAAGCACAAATATAACTATCCATATTTATATTCAATGTTTAACACAAAATGTGTACAGTACATTTTCTCTTCTATACAACAATATATTAATAGATAAAAGACGAATGCAATGCAATGAAATTATTATTTTTGTATAATACAATCAATCCAATTCGCATATAAAATCAATCACGTGACTTGAAAATATTGATTAACATATATTATACAGAAATACTTTAAAAGAATATATACAGACGATATAAATATGTATATACTAATATAAGCGGATATATTCTATGATTCTATGTATATGCAACGCGTACATTCCTTAAATATAATATGAAAAATATATATTGAAATTGAATGAAATTCTTAAAATAATAGAAATACTCATTTTATTAAATTGTGTACAAATTACCATTAACGCTTTGTGAATGAAATGACTTGAATTGTAAATAGAAAACAAAATACATATATACAATACATACATGATAATATACCAAGGTATATAAATTCGAAATATTTTCAATACTTTTTCTATATCGTAAATAAATTGAAATAATTCCTATCCTAAATTATAAACACTCTATATATATACTATATGTGCGGATATGAACAAAGATTGTAATTTTAATTTAATTAAAAACAATAAACACTTCATTGATTTGAAAAATTACTTATTACGTTCTTCAAATATCTTTATATTTGTTAACATACCCTCAAATATAAATAAAATGTGTTAGCTTTAATAATATAAATATTGTATTTAAGAAAATATACGGTAAAGTTGTATATTTCTTTAAAATATAATTTATAGAGTATATATTTCAATAAAAAAATTTATATATTCAAAATTCTTATTTATATATCTATATACAATCTATAAAAAGCACCTTTAAATACAAAAACAGATAAATATAATTATGTATAATACAACGAAACGGTTTCTTGTACATCTTCAAATAATAAAAGTCTCATGTACATATATATACATATTTTATGAAATTTACAATCGGCGGCGATAGCATATACGATTTTGAAATAACTACAATTTTTTAATAAAATGTTCACACAGTAGTGCTTTGTCTGTCTTTTATTTGTTTTTATTTTTATATATATATATATATATAAATACACACGGATCTGTTTTTCGAAAATATTTGTTTAGGATGCAATCATCTTGATATACCTATATACAGTATAGAAATAGATATATACTATATATACACTTTATTTTATGTGGTTTTATTTAATCTAATGTATACATACAATATTGGTAAAGTATATATATGTATATACCAAACCAATATACATATTGGATTGGTATGTACATATATATACAATTTGTGGAAAATCAATTCACTTATATAATACACTTTTCATATACGCATATATATATATATATATTCATATACTTTTCCCTGTATTACATTAAAAGAAATATATATTTATATTATGTTCAATCTGTATATCAATTTAATATAATGTGCTTTTTGAAAGAATATATATATTATATATAGAAAAGAAAAGGTTGAAATGAATAAATACACGAACATGGCTTATGCACATGATTATTTTTCCTGCAATTTATATTTTCAAATATACAAACAGGAACTTCATTAAGAGAAGATTTTTTTTTTTGAAAAATATTTCAAATTATTAATTGCATTATATATTGAGTATAAAATTATAAAATATAAAATATATTTTTCTTAATGGAAAAGATCAATAAATAGAAATTGTTAAAAAAAATAACGTTTTACAACGGGTAAAAAATGAAGTCCTTGAACAATCTATGTATATTTTCGGTGATTTTTATTTATTGCATTTTTTTATCGACTTAAAATTTATTTTTGATGTTTGCATAGATATTTTCATTTTCAAGGAATTCTTAAAGAATTTTCTGTATCAAAAATAAAAAATAAACATAAGTTAAACTAAATCAAAATTCTAAAAAATTATTTTAAGCAAAAAAAAAGTATCTTAAATAGAAATGAAAAATTTTTGGTTTAAATAAAAAGAGTCTGTATCTCTGATAACCAAAATTATCGTATATAGATTGATTGGAATATGCTAAATACTTTTCAATTTAATGAATTTTATCAAATATATTCATACCTGAATTTGTTCAAAAAATACATTTGTTTATTTCAAATCAATATGCTGCGTATAGAAATATGTCGATATCAGTGACACTTTCTTATAAGGGTGTATAATAAATTTAAAATAATTATATATAATACATATTATAAAATAATATTATAAAATAAAGTTTTTAGTTTTTCCACAATATGAATTAATTATACCACATATATAAGTTTGAAAAGTTCATAATACATGCGGTATATATTTATATAAATAATTTGTGTTTTTTTTTCTTCATATTTTATTTAATTAAAATGTTACATCAAAGAAAATATTGTGGCAAATGAAAACTTGTGTATCTTAAAATAGATACAGGTATAGAAACTAAATTTAGAAATTAGTATACTATATATAATGTAGTTCAAAATATTGGAAGAAAACCAATTCAGAATTTAGTGTCATATAATAATCATTGTTCGTATATATATTTGATTTAATTAATATTAAACATATGTATAATTCTATACTCTAGGTATATACAATTTTCGATGTGTGGAAGCAAATTAATTTATAATAGTTAAGTTTAGTGAAAATATCAAAATATATATACATATTAAATTACAATGGATTTTCCAAATAGTTAATATATCATCAAATATTAAAAATATTGTAAATTCAACATATATACGAAAATTAATATCTAACTAAAAGTCTAACTAAAAAATTAATATCTAACTCTAAAATAAATTAAATTAAATGTATATATAGATAGCATAAATATGTTATAGAAGTTTAAGTTTGATTATATATATTACAATCATCTGTAAATGTTGTATATATATATATATATGCAATATGCCAATTTAATAATCATTTTAACACATATTCAAATAAATAAAATATGAACATATCTATATAAAATGATAAACTAATGTATAAAGTGTCTGCATATACATATATTATTTATGTGTGATTATTATTGTACGAATTATATTTTATTTTTTTATATTTAGCAAATGGTAAAAATTTTATTTTCTATATTGAATAATTTTTCTATATAAATATATACAGGGTATTAATATAAAAAGATACATTTTAATCAATACTAATATTTAAACAGGAGATATAATTGGAAATTTTTCATAAATACATTGATATTTTTTTTACTTATATTTCTTTAACATAAAAACAGATTATTTCCTTTTTGTAATTTTAATCGATTGAAATTTCAAATCCACATGATAATTTCATCATTCAAAACCTTTAGCAATATTCACGATATATATTAAAAAATGTTTTTGATGGAATTATACTAGTATATATATGGTATATAGGTTCGCGTCACCTTTATTGTATATTGCCCCTTACCCTGTACGATATATTTTATTATTTATATATACATTACATTGTGTATATTTTCCATTCATTTTATATGTACAATATGTTGTACATCGCGTACAACATTTTATAAACATTTATATGTAAAAATAAAAAAAAAACTCTTTTCCACCATTAAAAATATTATGCTTATGGCATTTTACGATATTTTATGTAATTTTTTTTTATCGTAACAAGTATAGTGTGTATAGTATATACACTTGGTATATACATAATATCATGTATGCAATATGCAATTCATTTATATCGCATTTATATAAATAATATGTTTTATATATACCTGCTACATATATATATATTTAGTTTATAAAGTATAATAATATAAATTTAATCAAAAGCCAACAAAATTCAACTGTTTAAAATGTTAAAATTTCATATACCTCTCTCTTCTACAATATATATATATATACATACATATTTAATATACATTTTATTTTATATATGATTCAAATTTTCATATATGCCGCCGCATATATCTATATAATTGTATATCTGATACATATAAAAACAGTTTTATTTTAAACATACACTCCGCATATACTCAAAATATATATCTCCATGTCCATATATCTATATAGATCTATATTATACATATTTTTATTTTAAAATATTATTATTGTTTTGTTTAAAATTTATAAAATTATCAGTCAACATCTATCTGTATATCTATAAACTAAATAATAAAAAGTACATTTTAGCCGCATATATATAAATTATATATATAACAAAATATTGTACATATCCATTTACCATATAAATATAAATACAGACTCATTTAAAATTGTAATATACAAAATATATATTAAACATAAACTCTAATGGTATAAAACATTAAAACTATATGATTTGCATTCAAATCATCATATATGCTAATGAATATGTACATAAAAGTTATTTGATATTAATGATTCCTTAATTAGACACATTATACCAAAAATTAAATTAATAAATACAATCTCATTTATACAAATTCAAAGTGTGTAGAATCGAACAGGGCATTTATATTGCAACATGTTTTTTTATATGTTCTTTAAAATCGAATTTATTAGATTAGGCTGAATAGTCTTAATTTTAAGCATATCATTTTTAGAACTTTAAGGTTTCTTATTGAATGTAAAAAAGATTTTTCATGAAGATTTTAATTTAATGAATATTTAACCCATTTCAGAAGTTTTATATTGCATTTTAAAAGGTTAATTTTATGCATGTCTGTTTGGATAAATCATTCTTTATTTCACTATATTCGGTAAGCATATGAAATTACCCTGTATATACATATACATATACATATATATGACTCATTAAATATTTATCGTTAAATGAATATACTTGTAATAAACTTGTTGTATATATACACGATATATATAGTATATAATTCACATGTATATAATAAATATAAAAGTCCTAAAACCCAAATTATAAACTTGTATACATACCATTTTAATAGTTATATAAAAGTTATAAACATTAATGTTTTTCGAACAGAGATTCGTCAGTATGATATATATTTATAGTATTAGCATAACATGATTTTGTTACACTTTTTAAGTACATTCATAAAATATTTACAAAAAATACGAATTTTTTATGTGTATTTATACCCACAAATTTGTGGTATTTATTTTATAGTTCATTTTATTTTCATATTATAAGTATTTAGTTAAGTAATTATTTACAAAACTATCCATCCTATTTATATATACTATACCATATATAATATATTTGATGAATATATACATATAACTAATATTCCTTATGCCTTATTCATATATATAATATTTGAATTATATACGGAAAATGTACGTTTAGTAAAGGTAAAATTATTTAAATATATACAATTATTTGTAATTTGTTTCATATATATAACAAATAAATCAACATAATATTTCAATATCGTTTATATCATCAGCATCACTCAAGTGTAATAGAATTATATATGTTTTTTGTTAACATATCTGAATATATAAGGACCAAGTAAAATTATAAACTGAAATATACATATAATACCAAAAGGTTAACATAAATTTAAATTTATATAATGAGTTAAATACTTTCTGTTACATAAATTATATTCTTTAACAGACATTTACACAAACAAATTAAATCAAAATTTAGAAAATGTCCACATACCAAAAAATAATTTTCTATCAATTTGTCTATTGTATTTTAATACATTATAATTATACCGCATATTCTTCATTTTTTATCAATATATATATATATATATACATAACAAAAACTAATTAATATTGACAGTAGTGTGTTGTAAAAAAAGCTTACTAAAACATAAATTTAATTAATAATAATTAAATAGGTTTGCATTTATTAATAACAATAACCATTTTCGTATATATGTAAATTGTTAATATTGCATACATTCATAAATAAAAAATAATAAAAAATGAATACATATATATAAGATATATATTTTCGGAAATAACAACAGAATACCAAAAATTATATTCTTATCCTATAAAAGAATCGGAATATTTTGTAAATGAAATATATATTATCCAAACAATTTTAATTATATACATATTTCGGTTTTATTATAAAAATATTATATTATATATATACATTATATAAACTGATAAAATCTTAACTTATTTGTATATGTATAACCAGTATAACATTAACATATTTTATATTTATATAAAGTACAAGAACACATACAAAAATGGTTATGCTCAAAAAGAAAATACACTTTAATTTGTTGTTATTTTGCCCACTGCTTTATTTTATTTAACAATATACAAAAAAATCCATATAGTTGACTTTATAATTTATATATAAACCTTTGCATTCATCATACCTTTAAAAATACACTTAACACAAAAATTCGTTTTGTTTTTATTTGAACTCAAAAAGCATTATATTTTGTTAAGTTTAAAGTAAACCATTCCATTTATTATTTTGATTTTTTTTGAGAAAAGTAAACATTCACAATTTTTAGATTCAATGTATATTATAAACTTTCTGTGGAAAATAATTTAATTTAGATACATACACAAAAAGAAGACTATATTTTATCTATATCTATATTTTCATCTGCACGATAAATATTTTATGACTGTACATACATATTCAAGTATAAATAAATGTGCCTGCGAATTGTTCTAAATATCTAAATACAGACAAAAATTTATTAAAAAAAAAAAGTGTATATACAATAAAATAATGAAAGTTGATAATTTGAAATGATAATGAAAATGTGAAAATTTACCATATCGGCATTGTTTTAAATAACAGTTTTTTTTAAAATATCATATGCAATTTCATTCATTTTTTTTATATAAACTTAACGATTATATTTGCGTATATAACAAAAAAATACTTAAAAATACGTGTGCTTTATTTTCTGTATAGATATGCATATATTTCAAGAAGAAACTATATATATTCATCTATTCTATACATATTATTTCATCTCATAAATGGATATATATATATATACATAGAACAAACAACAATATAAACTAACTTCTTATATACATTTATTTAAATTTTTTTCATATTATACATACATTATTATATACGGATATTTGCAAAGATATACTCTTATATAAATAAAATGCGGTGCAGAAACTCTAGAAAATTAATCTAATTTATTTCTTTATCTTGTTATTCATTCATACATATGTGTATGCATATATAAATTTTTGCGTTCACAGATTCAGTACCAATGTTTACATAATTAGTCGCATTTATATACACTCATATATAAAATTGCATATATTTTAAAATGAAAACCAAAATAAGAATATAAAGAAAATATAAAGAAAATTGTATATTCTCGTTTTTCTACTCTATATACATATAGATTTATATACGCATAAATATAGCTAACATATAGTACAAAATATATTGTATAAAAGGGTAAATAATGGAGAAGAGATAAAATAAAAAAGGATTTTAAATTTATGCAATGCATATATAAATAACATATGCATAAATTCATAACAATATGTAAATGCGTGGTTATATACATATACAGAAAGAAGTATATATAATATAGGTATATTATATGTGCATACATTTATAGAAAAGTTTATTCTTCTATAATATATGCGGAGAAAAAAATATGAAAATATAATAAATATTTGACTTTACAATTTTATCCAAATCAAAATTACATTACCCTATTATAATGCAGATATTAAACGAAAAATATATACTTTCCCGTATATGTGTAAATAACGAATAATATATATTTGAAAAGATTTTTACAGGGGATTTTATATCCAATTTTTGGATTTAAATGTAATATTAAATATTCAAGTTTAAATTGAATCAATCAATTATAATTACAATGATGAAAATTAAATTATTATTTTTAACAATATTAAAGCAAAACATTAATCAATCCAGAACTGCGATAAATTTTCATAAATATTTCCAGTTTTCCACATCACAAAATTTAAGGAAATTTAAGGTGGACTTATTTTGGTTTTAATTTATTTTGACTATATGCCCCGAGAGGCCTAACCCTAAAATATCTAATAAATAATGCTGAGTCAATTGATTCAGTTTTAGTTTTTTTTTTGTACAAATTTTTTATTCACTTCTTCAAGTCTTTAATGTATACATAAAATAAAATATTGGTTGTGAAAAAATTTTGTATGTAATATCAATGTCAACGAGAAACAATTTTTTAAAAGATAATAAAATTTTCCCGTCAATTTTAAATGTAATTCATTTTCAATTATAAAACAAAAGCATTAAAACATGTAAAATAAATGGTTATTGTGTTAATAAAAATATATGACTACAAATACTGAATAAAACTAAAAATAATATAAAATTAAAATATATTATAATATAAACTGTGAAATTATAAATAAAATTAAATCTAAATTAAAACTACCCTAACAAGCCCAATATAACAACGATGATCTTTAAGGGGAGGGGGGTTCTCAAGAATCTCATAGCTATCGGAAAGGGAAGAGTACTTGGCGCGTAGTCGGTCCGCTGTAGGACTAGAGGGCTTGACCCAAGCACTCCTTGGATAGGATTTAAATAAACAATAATTGGCGCCTAACTCAGACATTGAACGCTGAGCGGCAAGACCCAATTATATATGTTTATATTTATAAATATATATAGGATAAAGTATTGTCACGTACTCAGTCTATTAAAAAGAACTGACCACTAACAATTACTTTTTTATGGTTAAAAGGAAAAATAGGACACATGAATTATAAAAATATTTATTTTTGTATATAATCAATATAATGGGTTAGTAAAAAATATTAGTTTGAGTTCATGATAGATCTAATATTTGTGCAAACAAAAGTGATAAATTTGTAATTAGTTATTTATTCGTTTTCCATTTACCATTTTAAATCTTTTATTAGTTAGGAAATTAGTAACATAAAGCAATGGGGTTTTAATTTGTGATCTACCATGAACTCTAAAAATATTATATTTCTAAAAGAAAATAAAAAAAAATCATTCATAATATATTTATTATTTTTAATTTCAAAAATGTTTAATTAGTTTTTACGTTTAAAATTATAATAGTAATTTTAAAACAAAAGCAAAATACGATTTTAAATACACATTTATGCTGAATGCATTCTTAAATTATATATTTTTCAATTTACCATTACGAAATTATACAGTTTTTATACAAGAAAACCAGCGAACATTTTCCATTTTCCGATATAAATTTAAACAATCATTAAACAGAATTCAACAAATTTAAAAAGCATAAATTCTATTTTTTTTTTAAAGAAACTTTAAAAATCAACATTTAACATAACATATAGAAATTCTTTTTTATCTGTTTGGAAATATTTACAAATGATTATCATCATATTTTTTTTTTGATATGAATGTTTTCGTTTTTATTTTCTTTTATATAGAAATATAATGAAAAAAAAAATTCACTCACTCAATTGTTGGAATTTATAAATAAAATCCGTAAAGCTGGCAGACAAAATCACACTAACCTAAAAGAAAACAACGAGAAAAAAAAATCATTTAATATAATTGATATAAAAATTATGATGAATGAATGTTCTTATAAAAAATATATATTTACCTGTTCGGACTTTCGGCGGATGCTTGATTGATAAAAGCAATTGAAATTTTCTGCTTGATGAATACTGTTTTACAGCAATTGTATGAAAAATGCTCTGCTGATGCATTTGCTGGTGATGCTATAATAATATAAGAAAACATAAATTTAACTTTAATTTTTAATTATATTAAATCACTTATATTTTTTTCACATTTTGACGATTTTAAAATAAAAAAACACATTTTTGCTATAAATAATTCTAAAATTATAAAGCCTACATGCATTTTTCAATTTAGATTTAGAATTTTTTATTCAAAACATTAATGAAAGAAAAGCACAAAATACTGGTCACTATTAATTTTCCAAATCACATTTTAATTTGCATTATTTTTTTAAATAAACTAGGGAAAAGTAAAATTTAATAAATAAATTTAATTATTGTACAAAAAACACTATAAAATTTTTATAAATCACAAATTTGATATAAATATAATATTATGTATTACTAAAATAATGACAATATCCACACTTTCAGTGAGAACAAAAAAGCAATATGCCGTTGTACACCATATGGATAAATATATTATATTTTATAATGATAAAATACACGTTTGATATAAAAAGTGAAATAGATATTTGATGATATTTAAATGTGTTCAGAATAAAAATAAAAAGTACCGCACAATTTTTTAATATTTATATGATAGTCTCTTTATATATAAATTGAAATAAAATTATGTGTGTATTTGATATAGAAACAAAATATACCATATAAAATACAAGTTAATTATATTCACAAATATTAGTAACAAATACATCAATGCAATAACAAGATTTATTGAATGTTTTTTTTATATCAGTGCTGCAATTGTAAATTTAAAATTCATTATAATTTATATTGCATCTCCGATGTAGAAATTATATGTAATGCGTCTAATTTTTTATGGAAGTTATTGAATCAAATCCCAATGTTATTTTAGGAACATTTTTCTATTATTGCAATTTTTTTTATTGTTATTATTATTTAATTATTAATGAAAATTCTGGGGAAAAAATATTATGTTTCTTTTAATTATTTAAAATGAAACATAAAATCAAAATGTATGTAGTATATATTCTAAATATTTTTCAATCATTCCGGGAAATCATTTCAAAGAATTTAATGTTTGTCCACTACCTGAGATTAGAATTAATATTTCACATAATTAAGCATTCTTGTATATTTATTCTACATTAATTTTCTTGGTTTTCTAATATATTGATAATTATTTTATATAATCAATGTATACCATTTATGTTGATTAATGATTAAATTATAAAATTGTTTTCATTGATTAATTAAAGCTATTGTTAAATAATACAAAAACAAAATGTTAATCTAATTCTATGGGTAATAATTGTAGATTATAGAAATAATATAATATTTTGTATTAAAAAAAATTGGGTAATATTAATGCATTTCCATTAGAATCCTATTCTTTCCTAATATTGTAATTAATTCGGTTTGAATAGATAATGAATAATGATTATAAGTGGTTATTAAAAACCAACATCTATATATAATATTTGTGAATATTCTTAGAAAAAAAAATATTCATTGTTAATTTTCCTGAATTTACATAAGGAAAACACACATTTGATAATTTATTCCGTATCGTAGTACTGCCTTTTCAAACATTTTTGTACATTTAACTATAACTTGTGTATAGTTAAATAATTAATAGTGCCTCTGTTTACTTTAATTATGATTATGACATGAAATTCGTAAAAATTATTCAGTTCAATTTCCAATGAAACAAATGAATCAATTTAAATAATAGTCTGCACTATCAATTATTATAATCTTAATATAGGTTTTTTAAAACATAATCTTATTTCTATAATAAATAAAATTTTTATAACGATATCGTGGTGTCATTTTATAGTTTCTTTTGTTGTCTAATAATTCTTTTATCATTTCATATTTGTCATATTATATAATAATTTGTTATTTTCGATCATTGATATATTTTTTCTAATTTGACAACTTCATAGATTTTCGTAATTTACAATATAAATTTTCGATTCAATATACCATATTCGTTGTTTGGAAATCATTCATTATGTAAATGTATCCCCATATTCAAATTACACCCAAATTATTGTATATTTAGTATTTAACTCTAATGTATATATAAATGTAAAACAAATGATACTAACCTACAACGAGAAAGAATAAAAAAATTAAAATGATAAAATTAGAATTGAAAATTATTAAAATTAAAAAAAATTCCATTAGATTTTATACCTGTGAGTGATGTTTGTAAGTTACTCCGTCTTTGAAAAACGAAAAATGATGATGTTGAATAAAAAAAATTTAAAGATGCTAGTTTTTATGCTTCCATCAATTCATGAATATTTTTTTTGTTCATTTTGCTTAATATTATATATTAATTATCATATTAATATAATAATCTAAATAATTTACACATAAAAATAAAAAAATAAACACATTAAAATAAAACTAATTTAATTAAAATATAATATACTAATAATAATAATGTAAAAATAAATTATATTTTATAATGATAAGATACACGTGTATAAAAAGTGAAATTGAAAGAATAATGATGATATTTAATAAAGTGTTCAGAATAAAAATAAAAAGTACCGTATGATAGTCCCGTTGTATAAAACGAAATAAAATTATGATATATGTGCGTTTGATATAGAAACAAAATATATGTACTATATATAAAAAAACAAGTTAATTCTATACACAAATATTAGTAACAAATACAACAATTTAATTACTAGATTTATTGAATGTATTTTATATGAGTGTTGATACAAAAGTATAATTACCAATTTGTCGATGCAATGATAAAATTAAAAATCTCTATGCAAATATAAATTTGATTTGTATAGGATTAAATATTAAATTAACTTTCATTCAACCATCGCATTTTTCCATATACAAATTGTATGTTATTTTGAATTATATGTGAACAAAAATTTAGAGTGCTTTTCTTAAGATGAAAGTATGGTCGAGTTGGTAGCGAAGCCGCCGATTTTCAAATAAAATCTCACTTGTAAAATTACAAGTGAGATTTGCTTTTAATTAGGGAGGGTCATGGTTGTTTGATTTCCATTTCTGTGTGCGCACTGGTGCCACAAAGACCTCCTATGCTGGTCCCAGAATGCCTATCATTCCACGATGAACCCTCCCCAAAGTTTATATATACATTGACGGTACGGGCGTTTTTGCCCGTATGGTTGGTGTATATATATTCTCGGGTATCCAAGGGGGGGGATACCCGCTCTACATTCAGGAATAACTGTAAATTTCTATCGTTGAAACTTACACAAGATAAAAAGGAAAAATATAACAAGAAAAAACCAACAAAAAATGGTTTTCCTAATATATTTTTTCTTTTTATCCTATGTAAGTTTTCAACGATAGAAAATTGTCTGGCCGCATTTATTTCAAATTCGGATTGTGTAGTCTAATAAAATATTTATGCCAATTTAATTTTTTTTTTAAGAAAAATTAATAGGAAAATTCTTAGGACACTATTTGGTTTTCTTTTACTTATTTAACGTGAAAGAAAATATATTAAAAATATATATACACAAAAATAAAATGCATTATAAATTAAAATAGAAATTTTTTATATCATACAAAAATTTGTCTGATAAAAATTGGTTCAAATCCTGAAGTTCAAAAATAACATTTTTTTTTCTTCTTATATTATTTAATTAGTTTTATTTTTATTAAGAAAATGATAAGAATTCGAAACAATTTTGAAGAAAATGAATTGGAAATTCATATTTTCATTTTCCTTGAATACATTTTTGCCTGACATATATCAAATATAATTGAATATTTTAATTTGTATGCAATTGAATATAAATGAAATAATGAAAATGAAAAGCCTAAGAAAAGCTAATTTATTATGGGAAATTAAATAATCTTTGTCGATATCAATATTGATCATCTTAAGAGATTGATAAATATGAACTTTTTGATCAACAATTATGCAGCTAGGTCACGTTCAATTGATACACAAAGCTGATTTACAAAAAATGTAAAATAACATTTGGTATATATTAAGGTATCTTAAGAATGTGGACCGTGTGAGATCTTTGTGGATTGTAAAATGTATTATTGGTTTTGAAATTATGCGGATTATGCGAAATTAAATTAAAATTTAACAGTAAAAAAATATGCGATGGAAAAACAATTTATGAAGTTATTTGAAGGAACATTTTGTAAAATAACCAATTTTCCTTTCGAGACTATTTGATCAATCTTATAATCTAATTATTTTATCTAAATTCATTTCTTTTGTCTAAATATACCAGTCATTCTTTTATCATAATATTAAGGTAATCTAAAAAATTATTATTATAAATAAGTAATATAATTTATAGTGAGAGTGTCATTTTAAAGTAAAACAAATAAATATTTATATAAAAAAAATATTAATCAAATATTTAAATGAAAACTAATATGTAATCGGATCTAAAATAATCCAATTTAAATGACTAAAATATTATATTTCAAAATGTCATGATGAATTTACTTTCAAATCTTCTAACTATAAATTATACATTTAACTTACAATTAATTTTCTATTATTATATAAATCGCTATTAATTTTTTTTATCATTTTCAATAATTTATACAATAAGTAAGAATATTGATTATTACTTAAATATATTTTCACATAAATACGTAATGTAGCTTTGAACTGAATCGTACTTTGATATGTAACAAAAAAATTATTGTATTTCATCAGGCAATAATAATCCATAATGGATTACATCCATTATGCTGAAGTAAAATTAAATTTGAAAAAAACATTGAATTCGACTCACATCAAACAATATCCATCAATTAAAAAAAATATTATCGCATTATCAATTATAATTATCTTAATCTAACTTTTTTAAACATAATCTAATAAATCAAATCCATAATATTTATCGTGGAAGCATTTTATATTTTAATTTGTTGTTCAATAATCATTTATCATTTCATTTATTTTCTTAATATGTCAATATAAATCTTTAATTCAATTTTCAATATTCGTTGTTTGGAAATTATTAGTAACGTCTCCATTTCAAAATTACATCCAATTTATTGTAGTTTTATTACGTAACTTAAATGTATAAAAAAAACCATATGATACTAACCTAAAACGAGAAAGAAACAAATAAAATTGATATAATGAATATTTAATGGATATGAAAATTATTACAATTAAAAAAAATCAATTTATTTTATACCTGTGATTGATGTACATAAACTACTCAGACTCCGAGACAAAAAATGATGATGCTGAATAAAGAAAATCATTAGAAAATTTATTGATGCTTGATTTTATTCTTCCATCAATTCATGAATATTCTTTTTGTTCCTTTTTGCTTAACTTTATTATGCATAATAGTCATATATTATCCATTAATAATCTAAATAATTTACACTTAAAAATAAAAAAAAAATCACATTAAAATAAAACTAACTAATGGATAAATAAATTAAATTTATAATCATAAGATAAACGTGTGATTAAAAAAAAAAGTGAAATTGATAGAATAATGATGATAATAAAACGTATAGAGAATAAGTATATAAAGTACCGTAAATATTTCGATTTATAAAATGAAATAAAATTTGATATGCGTGTGTTTGATATAGAAACATATATACAATATAAAACTACAAGTTAATTGTATACGCAAATATTAGTAGCAAATACAACGATTTAATAACTTTAAGAATTTCTTTTTATTAATGCTAAGTGTTTTTATTGTTGTTATTATTTAATTATAAATGAAAATTCTGGGAACAATCATATAAATTAGATTAAATTGTGTGTGTGATTTGTTTTCCAATCCTTTACAAATATCTATATAAGAATTTCAAAAGCATGACATAATGTATAAATAATTGAGATTTAAATTAATAGGGTATTTTCACTTTTTTAGTATACTTATATTTTTATAATTCTAAATGCATTTGTTTTGTTTGGAAATATATTAATTATTATTTTACTAATATATACCAAGCCAAAAAAAAATCCAAACATTTCGGATTCAAATTATCAAAATATTCATAGTGAGTATGAATTTATAGTTCGCAGTAACTATATTATATATAATAATCAAGATTTATGCAAAAAATCATTAATCAATTTCGCTAGTCAATCAAAAATTATGATGAATTGTTCGAATTTATGATTGATTTTATAATCATAATTATGGCACTTTTTCCTGTTCAATAATACTTTCATCAATTCACATTTGTCATATTATGTATTATAGTAATAAAATTTATAAGCTGATTTATTATCGAATTATCGATCATTGCGATTTAATTTTTCTTTTCGATTTTCTTAAAATTTCAATATGAATTTTCGATTCAATATACAATATTCGTTATTGGGAAATCATTCATATTGTGAATTGCATATTAACATTACATCCAATTTATTGTAGTTTTATTACTTAACTTAAATGTATAAAAAAAACCAAATTATATTAACCTAAAACGAGAATTGATATAATGAATATTTAATTGATATGAAAATTATTACAATTAAAAAAAAATCAATTTATTTTATACCTGTGATTGATGTTCATAAACTACTCAGACTCCGAAAAACGAAATGATGATGCTGAAACGAAGAAAATTTATAGATTCTTGTTTTTATTCTTCCATCAATTCATGAATATTCATTTTGTTCCTTTTTGCTTAACTTTATTATGTATAATAATCATATTAATCTAATAATCTAAAAATTTACACATAAAAATTAAAAAAAAACACATTAAAATAAAACTAATTTAATTAAAATATAATATACTAATAAAATCTTCAGAATAAAAAAAAAAGTACCGTATGATAGTCGCGTTATATAAAATGAAATAAAATTATAATGTGTGTGTGTTTGGTATTGAAATAATAAATACGCAATATAAAATACAAGTTAATTATATTCACAAATATTAGTAACAAATACAACAATTTTTTATCAGTGCTGTAATTTGAAGTAATGGTACAAATGGGTCCATCCAATGATGCAAATATGGTCGGCATTTTTAATTATTTATAATTACAAAACAATGCATAAATTAATATATATTTATCCTGGTGAGATGCTTCCTGATCAGTAATTTCTTATGACAAAGAATTTACCCGAAGCCCGACATCAACAAAAATTTATTTATTATCAAACCCCGCAAAATTCATATGTTAATTTTTATGTTTTATGGAGTGTGTTCAATAACCTCTTACCTTATATGTTCAATAAGTGAATATAAAAACATAATATTTTTCGATGTACGTGATTTTTCAAATGCCACATTCGGCTTTTTTATTTGTTTATATTTTTAATAGTAAATCTATGTTCTATCACCTTAAAAATAATGTATTGGATAGCGTAAATAATATTATTTATTTTTTTTTCACATAATTTTTTTTTAAACAATAATAAAATTATCAATTTTATTTCGCTGAGTCTTAACATATTTATGTACACTGAATAAATAATATTTGAACTTGATTAATATTCGATTTTATTTTTTATTGATTTAATGCAAAAATATAACAAATATGATGAAGTATATTTTCCCGATTAAAATGCATATCTTTTTTGAAGTATCTTTTGCGGCAATATATAAAAATTGATTTAAAAAATCGCGTACTATTATTGCGTGTAACTAAGTTATAATCAATGAATGAATGTATGAATGAAGGGTGTCTAACATTTTTTATGTAAACCGAACGCAAAAATATAGGGTTGGGGAATATACATTTATATATCAATTGAACGAATTTTCTTATGTACGAATATAATACATTTCAAGAAACGTTTCTTATGTAGAAACATAAAACATTTTCAATGGTAAGCATTTTTGAAGAATCACTTTTGATTTTGAATTTTTACAGATTGTATACTATCAGATTGATTTAAAGATTCTTAAGTGTATTGTACAATTTTTTTATAATATTACTTGTAATCTATTCTTTTTATATATATTAAAATTTTTTATAACATTAATATTTTTAAAATTTATGAATCATTTTTCTTAAACGAGAATATTTGATCATCTCATATGAGTTGGTGTATTGATTTGAAATGCTAAAGTGAAAACAAAAATATAGCTAATCTGTAAATGGTTGTAATGACTTGATCCATATTAAACAATATTTTACTGAAAAAAAAATACGAGAACTAATATATCAAATAAAACAACAGATACAAAATAAAGTTTGGTAAAATATTTATATATTTTATATATTAAAATATGAACCCTTCACGCAATTCTATAAATTTATTACACATAGTACTTGCAATTCAAATTAATTAAGTTCAAATAATATAGTCTATTTATTTATATATTTAATACCTTTTATTTGTGAATAAAGTAAATAAATATATAAATTTCAATTAATATTATTTGAATGTAATCCACCACACTTATACAATTATAATGTAAATTTATAATATTCGATGTATACAAAAGTATAAAATGTTAAATACATAAATATATGATTTTAAAATAATTAAATTTAAAGCATCATACGTATTTTATATATGTATCATATATATGTACTTATGTTGAGAGGGGAAAGTATCATCACCATATTCACTAATATAGGGTATATAATTTCAATTTAAAGTAATTGAACATATGCCAACTTTTTATATGAATATAATAAAAAAATAAAATCTTAAAACGTTATTCGAAATCATACATATTTTTTTCTGATATCTCAAATATAATATTCATATTGTACATATTGGACATAATATATATAAATAATATTATAAAATTGAAAATTGCATATTGTAATATAAACCCATCTTATAGATATCGTATATATATTATTATTATTATAGTAAATTTATTTCGATAAAAAAAAATGACCCCAAGTTATATATTTATGTATGTACCGAAACATATATGTGAAATTCCATATTATTAACATAGTCTTATATAGGTTATATTCACAATATCAAATATATAAATATATTCAAATCCGATGATCACAATCCAACAAAAAAAATATATTCATAATAAAATTCGTATATATATATAATATTATCAATATATTTTATAAAATATGATATTTTATAAAATCGGAAAATCATTGTAAAGTCCTATGTATATATACACAAATGTTATATATTATTATATATATATATTCCAATTTCTAAAAAAATGTCTATATAATATGAAAAAGAAACACTATAACCATAAATAAAATATTGTGAATAATATTTTATATTATATTATTACATTGGTCCTTCTTTTGAACTCATATTAAAGAAAATGAATTATTATAACTGATTTTCTATATATATTCATTTAAAGACATGGAGAATGCCCGATATTTGGACAAATCAGAAGTGCTATTGAAATTGATTATAATTTGATATAGATCTTTTTCTGAGATAATATAAAAATAAAAGAATCAATAAATAATCAAATTATTATTTTTTTAAATTATTTTTGGTGTTTCAATATAAAATAATTTATGGAACTTTCAAGTACACGAAATAATACATATTTTATCTCCTATATACATAGTATATAGAGTTTCTATTATTGTTATTATTATGTTTACCATATTTTCATTATATCTATATTGGAAAAACTATCCGACGTTGTTATCGAAAGAAAGAAAGATATTTTGCTTATATATATATTAAAATGAAATTGTCTAGACCGATTTTGGTATGTATTTACAGGACCATATATAGAGCTAAATAAATATATATGAATTTGATATATAATATATAAATTATGTATGATTGATTTCTTAACAACATTTTTATGTTATTGAAATATATACATTTTTCATTTTGTTTGTGTTAGATTTTTTTTAATATTTATTTTTTTTCCGAATGAATATTTTTCTTTCTGCATACCATTTATTATGTATATATAATTCAATCTATCAAATGCATCTATTCAAATAGTCTACGTAAACAGTATTGTTTCGATAATCGGAACCCTTGACCATGAAAAACAGATGAAAATAAATTAATCAAGTTCGAGGCATTTGTAGTTGAGAAAAGAATACACAGTTTGTTAAGTGCATATATTTACTAAGATTTTTACAATTTATGTTAATCTCTGGTTATTTCGAATTGTTCCTAAATTAATATAGGCGAAAAACAAAATTCTGTTTAAAATCGTTTTGGAAAAAATCAATTTAATTACAAAATTTTCAAAATTACTAAAAATGTATTCAAATTATCGAATCACTACTGTATATATTAATATATCCCAAACGATATCGAAATAAAGATATTGAATATATATACAATTGGATGTGTATAGATGGATATAGATATAGATAGATACGCTTTTCAATAATAATCCTTCACCATAATACAATTATATATAATAAATATTAAAATTATATACATAAAGTTATGTATATACAATGAAAAATTATTTATTGATGGGTGCATTTATAAAATTGCATATTTATCCATTATCATATAGGGGTTTTAAATTTAATAAATAACATTGTAAATCCGAAAAAAGGTTCAAACGTCAATTCAATTTTTTTTAAAATTGAAACAAAATAAAAATATGTTGATAGATATATTATAAAATATATACCTATATCATTATATTGTGGTATTTTTTAAATCCTTATCTATATATATATATATGGGAGTTTGTATATTAATATCAAAATAAAAAGTATGTTTTAAACAAATATAATTTGTTCATATACGCGTGAAATATATACAATGAGCGATAAATTAATAGAATATCTAAAAAGGAAAACAAAAAACCTTATTTTAATGATTGATATTTTATGTAATAATAATTTCTTGTTTTTTCAGGTTTATAAGCTTTTTAATTTCATAATATTTCTATTGCGGAAAGTTAAGTCTAAATTGACCCCCGTTTTATATATTTTACGCTGCATATAATAATCAACATTTCATATGCAAAATAGAATAGAAATGCAATAATGAATAATAAAAATTAATCAAATATTTGAAAGCGGTTTCTCAAAACCTATATAAACCATTTTAACATGATACGTACATCGAATTGTTGTACATATATTAGGAAAAAATACATCTGATATTTATAAACATCATCAATATCATATTATGTTTTGTCTTTAAACGCTATTATTAAAAACTTTACAAGAAATTCGGTTATACACATTTTCATGTATGCAATTTATTACCACTTTATGATTAAATTTGTAAAAGTCACAAAATGGATTGTTTTTTTTTGTCTTCTGGTATTGCGTTATTACATTTAAATTTATCACATTAGATAAATATTTAACAAAACAAAAAAATATCGTCGACGATTTATTTACTTATAAAACACAAAACAAAAAAACATTTAGCTTGATAAGAACCATCTCTGTGTTTTTTTTTTCGTTGTCATATTGATTGATTGAAATATTTGTTTATACGAGTACTTGGAAATATAATGTATATATAAAGACTTCCTCAAGTAACATACAAATATTTTTTTTTTACATTTTATATATATGTATATATAAAGTAATTTGACAAATTTTCAAACATTATATTTTCAAGATATACATATGGATAGATACATACATTTATACATATAATCTTTTTGTTTCCTTTATGTAATAACTCAAAATCTGTTAAAAACATCTTCTTCTACTGTTTTTTTTTATTTTTGGTATGGTATATATCATTTGTGAAATTAATCTATTATATAAATTTAAAATTCAATTGCAATATAAAAACAAATACCAAAATGAATATAGTTTCTCTTTTATCATTAATATTTCTTTTTTATTTTGATTTTTTATATTTATATATCTATTACATATAACAGATAAATGAAAAGAATTCGATAAATAACCTTTGTCATTCTACCCACTTGTTATTTTTTTTTTTATTTAGGTATATATGGATTTTTTTTTGATTCATTCATATATAGTTTATTTGTAAACGCATTCTACCCACTACCTATACATTATATACCTATTAATATACAAACAAAACTATATTTATCCGCGATATACCAAACACTATTGTCGAATAGTATTCCTATAGTTTTAGTTTAGAGAGATACAAATTTATAGACGCATACAACAATAAATTCCATATTGCTCTATTATCTATAATAAATTTTCTTTTTCTTTTTTTGTTTGCTGTTGTTGGATCCATAAATTTATATAACATATTTTGTGTATTTATATTCCGCATATCTATATGGTAATCAGGAAAAAAATATCTAGAGACAGCAAAAAATAGAAAAAAAAGAAAATACAACAGACATCATCTATATACATAAAAATGTATAAAAATATATTTATATATGATCCGTATATATATATATATATATATATATATATATATATATATATATAGGAACGCAAAAACATTGCATATACAAACAAAATTTAACGTCGTATCTTGTAATATATACATTACGCTTGTACGTACATTGTTATAATAAAATATTTCAAATAAAATATTTTAAATTAGTTCAAACTAACAACGTAAAAACATATAATGTATGTATAAAATATAAATACAGTGTATTGGAAAAATCATAAATATATGTAAGAAAATTGGTATTAATGTTGAAAAAAAAAACCTTAAAATTCATTCTAAATTGCAAAATTACATAATTCCTTATAATATGCCTAGATACATTATATTATATAAGATCCAAAATACTTGTCACATTACAAATGTTGTCGCATATATTTGAACAATATACAAATTGTAATTTTTCCGGAAATAATATTGTGTGAAATGTGGGAGCAAACCGATGATCCGTATATTGGACACGGACGGGGATCGATAAAATGATTACTATCCAGTATACACCCTTTTTTATATTTAAATTGTATTTTCGATATAGTAAATAGTAAACTTGAATTTAATATACTGTATGCTGTATATAAATAAAAAATAATATATTAGAAATAAAATTACATTATTCGTATATATTTATTTAAATTCATTCAGTTTTAACATGTTTATATAGATAGAGTATGTATATATAATAAGAGGACAATTTTTTTCCATACCTATTTATGTATAGTTTTTCCCTTAATAAAATATTCAAATTGTGCATTATGTTGCGGTTGGGTTTAAATACCATATGTAATATGTACTCATGTTTAATAGATAGATTCGATGTATGACTTATTCATTACATACCGATATAGTGGCATGTTTTATTGGTGATTACCATTCAAAAAAGGTGTACTATTTTCAAAATAATAAAGTGTCTCTCTACTTTAAATGATTTTAAATTAAAAATGTTTTTATCATCATTTAGATTTATATTTGCAAAAACTTTTTAATCCTTCATATAAAATGTCTATATATTTTTATATACAAACACATCACTTTCAATGTACGATGTTGATTTCTCTATAAATATATATAATATATACGGTCTAGACAATGTCATATAGAAATATAATTCGTATCGCATAAAAATAAAAAAATGACATATACACTTTGAACTTTTATACCATATATATGATAAACCCAATCAACTTCCTGTTTTTATAAAATTTCCTCATTTTCCCTTCTTTATTTTTTTACAATATATATATTATGATATGCTTAAAAACAAAAAATAATCTTTTATCCCGACAAATTTGTCTGAATTTTAGTTTTTAAAAGATAAAACTAAATTTTATTTTAAAAATGGATATATCAAAATATACACTTTTATCTTATACATATCTATATACCGAGGAGACATATGTGCGTTTTGATCCGCGATATATTATATAGATAGATATATTATGATGAATTTCCCATAAACTCATATAACAAATGAATATCGTTTTATATCATTTTTCCTCAATATATATGTAATGTATATATATAAAATAAATTTACCCAAAACTTTATTTTCACATTATATTTACCATATACACCATTTATATTTATATTGTTGTCATCGTCATCGTATATATCCACACACAACAATACAAATTGAATTCATTGAAGTAAAAATAAAAAATAAAAAAAAAAAAGGAAAAAGATTGACAAATGGATTGCATCATATATATATATATAAATAAATTTATTATCCAATTCATTTTTCTTATTTTTGTTTTTTTTGTCATTCTATATATACATATGTGCATGCAAAACGAAGTTCTATATCGTGCTATATATATTTCTGCTGATAATACATATATGAGTGTGTATTATAAATAAATACTCATTCATATATACGATACGACGAGTAAATATATATATAAAAATATTTCCATATATGCCATCATATACAATTTATAATAGAAGCATCGACGTCGTTCGGTATATATATTTTTATAAATATATATGTAAATAAGAAAATAGAAATGTACGTGAAAAGAAAACTTATGTATGATTTATTATTGTATAAAATTTTCTAACGATATATATTCATACAGATATTATATATATATGCATGTTCGTGTAAATATACAATATCCAACACTATATATATATCGCCATGCTCACCTTATTCACGTGAATTGTTGTATGTAAGTAATGGTACTATATTCATATTTTGTAAAAATAGACACAATATATGCATATAGATATAGAGCTACTTAAATGCATAATAATAAATGTATATTATATATCTACAATACTTCTCAAATGATGAGTGGGTGCAGTACTGAATATACTATAAAAAAATATACAATTTTTTTTTATTTTTTGCATAAAATACTTATAAATTGAACTTATATACACCATGTGCGTTTTGAATTATAACAATAATAAGAAAAAAAAACAAAACAAAAGCCATATACAATTACTAGAAAATAACGTATAATAAAACAGTTCATGATTATTGCATTCAATGATATATGGAAATAATTTTGTGTAATTATTTTAACGTGTGCGAATAATAAACAGAAAAAAAACTAAAGAACTTAATATGATTTTTACTATAAGACATGTATTTTATTAAATTTATAAAGGATAAGGATTTTAATTTTTTTTTTTATTTATAAAGGATAAGGAAACTATTTGTCCACCTATATGACTAATCTATATTTAATGAATATGTAATTAATTAAGTCGGCAATTTAAAATTAACCTTATTAATTATTTCCAAATAATTATGGAATTACTGAAATTGTGTTAATTTTTACATTTATCATAGATTCGTCAGTTTTATATATAACACTTTTCTTACAAGTCCATTAGACATATATTAAAAACTGTTTATATACTTGAGAATATAAAATAAATGCTATAAAATCATTCCAATAAAATATAATTGAACTAACTCATATATACACAGAAATTGATCAACTGTTTAATATTTATATACATTGGCCGATTGTAATCATTATTTGCAGTATTTTAAAATTGGAAAATTTTTACCATTCATATATATATAAAATGTTATTATATAAATATATATATATATATATATTGCAAGGTATATTTAGATAGATATTCAAAATGTGAAAATTTTTATAAATATTCTTGTATATGTATTATAAAATATTTTATATACATTTACAAATATATATATATATATATAATATAAATAAAATATAATGGAAAATTATATATAAATATATATCCACATATATAATAAAAATAGAAAGATCAAAATTGAAATTCGTTTTGGAATTGCTCCAAAATGAAATTGGATAGAAAGAGATTAGATTGATTTTAAAATTGACTGACGCGCGAGAATTTTTGATTACAGTCAATGGATTAAATTTTTGAACAATTTATACTATACTAAAATATATAGATATCATTTATGTGTCTATGCATGCACTTTTAAATTATTATCGTATATTGAGAAAAAAAATCTTTTTTTTTTTCGTTATTCCATGATTGCAATATAATATATATAAATTTTATAAACATCACTATATCGAATTTAACGAATAAATCTATACATAAAATGTATAAGTACATATAATACCAGATAATACATGGCAGAAAAATGGTGTTGTAAAATTTTTGAACATGTATGAAATACCATATAGAAATATAACCTATATAACATATATATTTTAAAAGATGCAGATATTTTATTGATGTGTATATAGTTTATTCGTTATATATATAGTGACCAAAAGTACATTTCATTTATATATATTTAATATATTTCGGTGTTTTCATTGATAATGGAAAAATGAAAAGAAAAAAAAACAACATGTTATATTTATCAAATCAGACAATTTTATATATACATATATTAATGGGATGTATTTTTTTATTTATTATTTTTATTAAAAATGGGTCAGTTGATAATTTAAGTTATAAAATATTTATTAACGTTTTGTAATAATATATAGAATAAGAATTATAGAAAATATTCATTATTTGATAAAAATTTTAATTTCTAATTTTTATTATCTTTTTTCTTTACAGGTTAGTACAATTTGTTTTCAAACCAAAATATTTTAAATATTTCTGTAAGTATATTATTATTTATTTAATTTTATTGATCACCAAGATAAATATATAATTGCATTGAAACGTTTCTTCAACTATTATAAAAATTGGTAAATGGTATGGTATCAAGGATATTGTTTAGCAATACGAACAGTTGGAATGTGGAAAATTTTACAGAGTTTTCTGTGGAAAATTATACAGAATTTCCTTTAGAAAATTATACAGATTTTTCTTTAGAAAATTATAAAAAATTTCCATTTGCAAAATGTACAGAATTTTCTTTAGAAATTCAATTTCTCTCCAAAGGGTTTGGGATCGGGCCAGTATATGTAAAACTCAAACAATGCGCTTTCCCACCATAATTAGCTGTATATATCATTCGTTCAATAGCATAAAACCAATCGATAATGTTACATATATAAATGTAATAAATAATAATATACATATACACAAATCTTATAATTAAATATATATATAATCTTAATGAATCCAATTTATTTAATTCTTCTGCCCATTCACCGAAATATATATGCACAATTAATTTATTTGAAAAAAATCGCAAATTCATCAAAAACAAAAATAATATCTATATAACGAGTATAGTATATTCTGTTCTATATATATATATATATTGTACCAATTATAATATAATGAAGCTATATAAGAATTACATTTTTATAGCCATTTCCTTTATGTATACATGTTTTATAATATACATATATACTTATATTTTAATACCATATATTTGATAAATTTAATTATATTATTTTATAAAGATATTACGGGAAAAAAGTTATAAGTGAAAAAAAAATTATAATAATATATTTTCAAATAGATAAAATCTTTATCCTGAAATTTTTCATTTTATTTTATATTATTATTATTCTGATAAGTTACCGCAACGTTTTCATTTATGAATTAAAGTGTATATTTATATATACACAGAAGCCTATCTAGCAGGTATATAGTAATTTTTTGCATTTGCACTTTATGTGCATGTATATTACTTCTATTTTTATACCACAAAAAAAATGGATATAGAGTAATTTTTCTATCCATTACAAAACAAATATTTATTGTTATTATATATGGTATATAGATAAATATATTTGTGTATAATAATACAAATATTCCAGCATATAAATATATATTGAGTAAAATATATGTGTATATACGATATGATATGATAGAATTTTGTTTTAAATGATTCGTGTTTGTTTTGTAACCGCACCAACATATACTATATATATATATATATATATATAAATACGAACTGCCGCACCATCACTTGTTTTATATCCAACCTGTCATTATATTCATTTGTCAATGTTTTATGAAAACCATTCGTCAGTCAAAATTGACAGAAAGCCATCAATTTGATACTAGAAAATCAGTGAATCGTGCGATGTATAAAGTATATATATATATATATATATGAAAATTGTATTTATATTCACAAATACAAGAATTTATTCGTATTTAAGAGTTGACGAGAAAAAAAAATGTATCTATCTATCTATTTTTGTGTACAGGAAAATACCATATAAGTTTATACCATAATAAAAATTTTGCAAATAATAATTTGAACACTCACTTCAAATTTCGAAAAGACATAATTTTATCGAAAACAATTATTCAAATTAGAAAAACATTAAGTTTCCTTTGCTGTATATACGATATACGATCAATTTTCTAATTGCCAAATGGTCTTTGCTATTTTTCAAATATATACATTTTTTACCTAAACATGGAAAATTCAGAGTGTTATATATCTGTATATGCTATATATATATATTCCATTCAGACACTCTGTGAATTTGTAAAAATATATATCCTACTAAAAAACTAGAGTGAAGTGTGTGTGCACTGCAATATGTTTTCAAATAGCGTGTATAAATATAATGTATATATCTGTATATATATAAAGATGTTGACATATGAAAAATTATGTTAATGATGTTGTGTTTTGTGCACGATATTGTATATATGCGGCAGGTATGTATATATGATTGCATATATATTTTGTTATTGATGTGAATGAACATTATATAATATATATGTATGTATACAAATAGTATAAATGAAAATTCTATATTTAAGTATAGAAAAAAATTGTTACCCATTTTTTTATATTTTGTTATATTTTTTTTTCTTTCATTTAGAATTTTTACAGAATTTTATTTATTGTTTAACATGTTGCAGACGCAAGTGTTTTGACAATGCATTATAATATATATTCATGAAATATTTTATATTGAAATATTTCAATGCATTTTTTTATATACTCGTATAATATATGAATTAATCTATAGATAAAACTGTATGCAATTTAAAATGAGACTTTTTTAATAGATTTTTACAGTAATTAATTATCTATATATATATATATGCATATAATAGAGTAAAAATAATTATTTGTATGTGGTAAACCCGCTACAGCTTTCAATTTCTCTTGCACTTTTAATGCAATTAAGCGAAACCTATTTGTATAACAACTGAATTTGTTTATCGATCCTCCTATTTACATAAAAAATATATAGATATACAAATAAAAAAAATATTCTATATCATACAATAAATATGAAAAAAAAAAATTCATCAAAATTATTATACGAACATACATAACAAAAGAATCAATATTTGTTTTTTTATTGTGCTATTTCTTATATATATTTTCTCAATTCATTTCAAATGTACTTCTATTGTATATTTCTGATTTCTTTTTTGTGGCAAATAAAAAGGTTTATATATATGCGATTCGAAAATATTGCATATTTTATTAATGTCAGGGAATTAGAGATCTTTCGGGCTATGTCAAAATAAGTATTAAAATAATTTAGTTTAAAGGGTGGTTTAAGTAATGAAAATTTTTGCTTTAGACTTATTTCACTTACAAAGTTTATATAATTTAATTTAATTTTATATTTCGGTGAATAAACCCAATCAATAAATTACGGCTATTAACATCCAACGATTCGTATATTTCTACATAACCCTGTCTTTTTGTATGATGGATTAATATTGTATTTCTATATATCAAATTTACTTATATTGAAATGTATATATTCAAAGCAATCGAATTACCAATATTAGACATATATGTACAATCGTACAATCGTACAATGTACATACATATAAATATGTATTTTGTATTCTCAAAGTATAAATTGGTATTTGGATACAATTATGCATATTTAATATTAAATTATTATTTTCAAATGGTATTTTCATTTGCCTTATATCCTTATATTCATATGTATACAAAACATATTTTCGTTCTTGCAATATATATATATATATATATATATATATAGCTTTATATAGGTGAATATAGATACTTATAAATGCATACATTGTGAATATATTATAAATATAACTTCATCGAATAATATAAAATTCAATCAAAAACCGCAATATAATATACAACAACTTAAGATATAGGTATACTTGTATACATATAGGTACTCTACAAGTACTGCATGCATCTATATACATATCGTTATATATTTATATAAATATATATAGTCATATATACTAACAAAATATATATTCTATATTTATATATAAAAATGTACATATAGAAAAAAAAATTCCATTTATATGTTCGTACATATTTATTTTACTTTTATTTTTTTTTTTGTATTTTGTATCTTCAGCAGCGTTTGTTGAATTCAATCATTTACAACTCGAACTTGAACTCAAATATACACTTTTTTTTTATATTTATTATTGATATGGCGATGTGTATATACACATATATGTTTTTTTTTATTCGATTCGATTTTATTTTTACGTCTTTCTTTTGTCATGCAACTTTGATTTTTCAATTAAAATCTATCGGAATGTCAATAATAAAATAAAAAATAAATAACTTCTGTTGATTCAAATAAATCAAATATAACCATATACTATATAACTTATATGGTATACAGAGTCAGTATAATGTTATGAAAAGAAAAAGACATATAACGTAAACTATATATATGTATACATTCGAAGTTATAAAGTAAAAGAAAAAAATCAATTACACATGAAGCTTATTATAATCAAGGTGTACGTGCATATATTCGTTTAACTTCGCATCTATACATTACAAATATATATATATATATATATATTTAATATAATGTATTTTAAAGAATTTCATTAAATTTATAATGATTTATATATATAACCATATAACCAACCAACGTAACGCAAATATAAAACAAACTTTATGTAAAAGACCGCATTCAAAGATCTCTATATATCTTTTTAATGTTAAATCAAAAGTAATTTAAAATAAAATACACACATAATTTAATTTTTAATCTTATATATACATATAATATTTTTTACTTAAATATATACCATTTCATACAGATAAACGGTAATTAAAAACGGTGCATGGCCAATACATGAACCGAAAGCAGGTACGTATGGATAACTATAGGGGGAAAGGGAGGTTTAAATTTATCACAAATCTATTCCTGATAAAATTTTAATACACAATTATGTGCCATAATTACGCTGTACGCAAAGAAATATTACAAGATCTAAACAATTAGATTTTTTCTGAAACCTAAAAAATTTTATTCGTAAACCGAACATATCAGACGAAATTTTCTAACATATACACTTATATAAAATCACGATGGATTCGATTGTTTATGAAATAATATCCATTTTCTAAAAATTTTCATTTCATTTCTAAAAATAAAATGAAATTGCAGATAGTAATACAGAAAACATTTATATTTTCATAAAGAATTAATATTTTGGATTTGATTTTTGGTATGAATGTTATTATTATTATTTACAAAGAAATATAATGAAAAGAAAAATTCCAATACTCACTCAAATTATTGTCATTTATAAAATAAAATTCTACAAATCTGGCAAACAAAAATACACTAACCTAAAAGAAAATAACGAAAAAACATTTTCCATTTAATAATTTAATTTTTTATTACATTTTCTTATTAAAAATTATTATATGCGTCGTACCTGTTTGGAATTTTGTAATCCCGACTGAAAACAGCACAACATTTAAAAATACATATAAATGATAATGCCGCCGCTTGAATGTTTGTTATAATCTTTAATAAATGAATGACCTCTAATATATTATTGCACATTTTAAAAACGCAATTATAACACAATAGAAACATACGATTTTAAAATAAAAGACAATTATGTTTTATTAATTTATTTATAAATTACATTATTTTTCTTTTTCAAATAAACTGGAGAAAATTAAAATTTAATAAAAGAAATTATTTTTTATCAATATTTTTAGAAAAAAAAATAACATGAAAATAAAACCAAATAATTTGATCAAAATAAATAATATACTAATGATGATATTCACACATTCAGATTTGATCAAAAAAGCAATATACCGTTTTTCAGATTATATGGATTTATTTTATAATGATAAGATACACTGTGTGTGTTATAAAAAGAGAAAAAGATAGAACAATGATCATATTTCAATATATTATCAGAATATAATATCCCGTAAAAATTTATTATCTATTATATATTTATTATTATAGTATATATGAGATTGTTACACCTTACTGTTATTTGAGTGTTATATTAATACAATATAATACATATGTACACATTTATTTAATGTGATTTTAAATTATGAATGTGACTATTTTGATACAAAAAATCTCAGTGCAGTTTTCAAAAGAATGGAATATTAAAAATATATCATAAAATATTACACGTATAGTACACGTAGTTAAATTTCAACACAAATATTTTACTAAACCCTAAACTATAAACTCGTATACTAAGATCAGTGTATCCCTGCCTAATCAAAAACAAAAACTCGGATCTATTCAATCAATTCATAATTCAAAATCAAATAGAAAATACCATCAAAATGAAACCAATAAGTCAAAATTGTCCATATCATTTTGAATTACTTTGATTTACATCGGCAAACAGCTCATCATCGCACGACATTTTTTAAATAAATAATTAAATTTGTATATAGCTAACTTTTAATCACCAATTAAATAATATACTTCAAAATAACATGCTTCAATGTTTATAATAATAATATTTGTTTGAATTTTTATACAATAACCAAAACTTATTTATAATTTTAACAAAAAATACCTTTCACAACCTTAAAAAACACCATAATTAAATATAAATATACAAATAATCTAAATGTATAATCAATCAAAAACACCTATTCGAATAAATTAAATTATTTTATTATAATATTTCTTATTAAAATTGCAAAAAAATAAAATCAAAAACAAAATCGCATTTAATATGTGTTGAAATTTAATTTTAAAATGAAAAAAATTACAATATATAATAACTATATTATGTATATGAAGAAAAATAAAATCCTATACAGCAAAACTATTTCAATTTATTTACAATTTGTTAAAAAGAAGAAAAAAAAACATTTATATAATAAAAGAATATTGAAAAAAATAACAAAATATAAGAAAAACTTAAAAAATAAACATAAATAAAATAAATTGGCGAAAATGCTTAAGAAATATATAAATATGTATATACGAAAACAACTTTTTAAAGTGTATTTTTTTTATTATTATTTATTTCATACAGAAAAAAATTTCACCGACAAGTATTTATTTATGTTCAAGTATTATATTTATTTTTATATTTTTTTTACAATACCTTTAGTATAATAATAATAATAAAAATAATATGCAGTAATACATAAATAAAACTTAAAAATTTTTGTCACGTACAAAATCTGTTTGATATATTTGAATGAAAATCGTTATAAATCTTGTAATACCGAAAGGAAAATACATTTATATTTATATTTATATTTGTAAAGAAAAATAAAACTTATGTACATTTTTTATATATTTATATATGTATAATGTTGGCAAAATAAAAAAAAAATTGTATAAATTATCATTTTAATTTTAACTGTATATGTTTGTTATGTACATATATACAGACGACGAAAGGGTAAAAACAGAATAGATTCCCTACATTATTTATATCTTTTAAGGAGATATAGTTTAATATGAATATATATAAAGATCCCGGAAAAAGAAAAAGTTACATTGTCAATTAATTTTCTTTACATAAAAATATGTACAATCAAATGTTATTTTCCCAGCGTATATGCTAGGAAGAATATTTTTAAATAAAATAAATGTTTAAGGGATGTTACACAATATATATATATATATATATATATATATAAGATTATGTACGATTAATTTACTTTTTTTTTGTACATAAGTAAGTAATTTTGGAGTCAATTTAAATTATTAAAAGAAATAATTTATAAATCCGCATCGTTGAACTCAACAATTTTGTAAATCAATCAATTTTAGTATTTTGTATAGATTTAGATTTTTTATTTACTTGCAATTTTATCCGTTTTATCAAAATATAATTTTTGTAAACTTAATTAAATACTTTTATCACGCAATGTTTAGATGTCAAAAAATATATGTTTATTCGTCGATATACATTTATTTGAGTAGAAAATTACTTTAGTTTTGTACTATGTCTTCAAAATGTTTACTATACTTTCTTAACTAATAATCTTTCTTAATATGATCACATACGTTTTCTATATATCCTTAAAGTAACTTCTTTTTAGTTCATACTATATAAATATATAGTATATATGTCTATCCTAAATATAAGTATATATATAGATTTATTTTACACAAAATATTTGACCCAATCTTTTGTTTAACATTATATTTTTATTTTTATACTCGTTTTGTATTTACAATAATTTTCTATAATCGGTTTATATTTATAATATATATATATAGTTACAACATTAAAAACATATATCCGTATCAATATTGATTTATTTTATCCCAAAAACAATGTAACCTTCTTATTATATATACATATATTATCATTCTTATTACATTATATAGATGGATATTGGATATATACATATATATAGAAGAACATTTAGATATATATTTTAATATGGGTACAACATCGTTATAGGTTTATATATCCTGAATAAAAATATAATATCCTGAACCTGAATGGCCAAACTTTCTTTCGAAAAAACAAGTACTAGCGTTTAATTTTATTTAAAAACGTACCCATTAAATATTACTAAATTTCGTATAACCATACAAATAAAATATTTTTACATTCACGAAAAATTCGATATGTAACTATATTAGTTTTATTGCATTCATATAAAAAATCCATACCGGTCATATGTTGCACTTTTTTATAAAAAGTTAATTGTTTTTCCTTGATATTATTGCCAAAATATAGTGTATATAGTGTATAATACAAAATGCTCCTTTTTTTTAAAGGATTGTCTGTCTAAAGTTTAGCAACATATGTAATCTTACAGTATCTTTTATTCTATATATATATATATATGTTATAACAAAATATATATCCATAAATTCTATTGTAAATATCTGCTTATTCATTCAACCTATCAATTTATGCTCATCATATATAATATGTGTATAGATGTACTTATATTTATTGTGTGTATTTACACATAAATTTATATATTTCTTATATATAAATTATTCTGTTTATTGAAAAAGCTATATAGCAGAAGCTTTCAAAATAAATATGGATGGTTTTATTGTATCTATATTTTATTGTATCTATATTTTATTATATATATATATCAGAAAAACAACATTCAGAAAATATTTTCTCTTTATATTTGATTCATTTCAAAAATGTATCATATCGTCATCATATATATAAATTCATATGTAGGTGGTTGATGTATATATATATATATATATAGAATATAAATATTAGAGGTATGCTTTAAATGAAATGATATAAATATTTGTAAATTTTTGTTATGTGAGATCTTACCTACATATATGAATATTTTGAGGAAAAAGTGAACTTCAAAATATATAATATACGTAATATAACAAACAAATTTTAAACAAAAACATAAATTTCATACAAATTTTCATAAATGTTTGTATACCTTTATATAAGTATTAAGTATGTATGTATATTTATACACTTATATACATTAAATTCTATCTCTATATATAAATATTTACGTGTAATTTACATCAACATTAGATAATACATCCTTAGATTTATTATTCTATATAGATATGAAAATTGAACAAATATAGAAAATTAAATATCATATTACAAAAACATATAATACATATACAGTTTGGTGCAAATTAATAAATCCACATATAATTTTTTATAAAAAAAATTAAACTTTCTATGATATATGAATTGTCTATTGGAAAGTCCTATTTTGTATTCCTTAAAATTGTATTTATGTTTATGCAACAGTCGAATTTTGTGGGAATTTTGTGGGATTTCGTTAATAATATTCCAGTATTTTCATTGATATGTTATGTTATGTGAAACATTCGGATAGATCATTATTTTTCTTCAAAAAAATATCCGAGTTTTAAGTGAATTTATAGATTTACAACAAAGTCTATATATATATATATATGCGGTTATACATAAAGTTACGTAAAACATAAAACATTTAAGAAAAATATTTTGTATCTTTATAAATGCATATATATTTACCATACTTTTCTATACCGTATTATATATATCTAAAACTCTGCTAAGCTAAACTGTTGATTTTAAATTGAATTTTCATTGTAATATGGAAAATGGATTTTAATATGCACATACAATGTAAAATAAAATATATATTTATATACAATATAGACGATGTACTCTATATGCCATTTATTTGCCTTTGGCATATATATATAATTTAAAATTTTGTTTCATTTTTACATCACAGAAAACTAAAAATAAAATGAAAATGAAAAAGAAATATAAAAAAAGATTCTGTTGTTGTGATTTCAATTTCAGGATTCAGATTTTCAAATTGCAAATTTTATATATATACATTGAATATTGTATTATTGATGTAACATATATATATATGTATAACATATAAATATATAATAAATGAATAATTCAATTGTAATTTTATTTAAAACATTTTATTTATATACATTTTCTACATTTTATTTTTTACATATGTTTTTTTTTCTAAATTGAATACACAATTCTTAAATGTTTATGTATATTATTTTTATTTTTTTTTTTTTTTTGCAATATATATTATAAATTTGTTTTTAAAAGAACTTCTTTTTTTTTTGTTATTCAATTTCGTAATGGTTTTGTGTTTTCTATTTATCGTTCATATTATATAGACATACATTATTTATATACAATTTATTATATAACTAAAAACAATTTGTTGTTTAACATTCTTTTTAAGGAATCGGATTTCTTCATTCAAACAATAATGTATATATTTGTAAATTGATCGAAAAAAATATTGTATATGTTTCATCTATAAATATAGTATCATTTTCGATAATCAATGGTATATGATATACAATAATAAATCACAAATTGGATTAAATTATATTATACATTACTCAAATTTTTTTATATCTATTTAAGTAATTATATTTTAAAAAGGCAATTTATTATAAAATCAGTATTATTTTATATAAATCATGTTTAGATATAAATGGAGAAATTCAATTTTCATTGAATATTTATAAAATTTATTCTGTAATACCGTGGAAAAAAAACGTAATGTTTGTCAAAATTGTAATGATCAATGACCTGATTAAAAAAATATTATTATAATTAAATAAAATGCAATTATACAATACCTTTATATTGACTCATTGTTTACAAAAAAAAATTAAAATAACCTGTTGTTTCTAAATGAATTTCTGTTTTAATCATCCCAATGAAAAATTTTAAATGAAAATAAAAACTATATACATTAAAAATATATATGCAATAAATAGTAGGTCATCAACATAATTATACATTACTCCCTTGGGGAACTTTAAAGATTATTTATTTATTATATTGTTTTTTTTTTTCATTTTAAATATGATATTTTCAATATGGAAAATATGAAATTAACATGCAACTAAATTATTATATTATTATATGAACTATAGTTATATATATATATATATTTATATTCATCGCGTATATCACACGTTCAAATCTTCAAAATAAAATAAATATGTATTAGAAACGCGATATAATTATTAAATGTATATTTTATATTAATATGTAACGAATTTGAATATATACGTATATACCTACATATCGTTTCAGCATCTATAAATAATTTATAGATTTAATTAATATATAAAAAATAAAAAAAAATCAATATCATTTCTATTCTGTTTTATGCTTATATGGGAAAATTAGTCAAAACGTGTAAAAATATATATAATAAATTTATTATATAATTGGGTTGGGTAAGTGAACAAAAAAAAATCGGGAAAATACAATTTTATGTATGCATGCATTTAAATAATATTGTGACAGCTTTAACTAAATATATATATATAATATATATATAATAAATTTAAGAAATTATCAATTTTCAATTTATATTCAAAGCATATATAAAAATGTTTCCACCCTAACATCGTCTTTGCGTCAAAAACGCACAGCCACGCATAGACCGGCATCAATTCTTCAATATATACACCAATATTTTACTTTCAATTTTCTTTTTTATTTTAGAATTTTCCATCAATTTTGTAATATATTCGTTTTCGTTATGTTCTTATAAGATATATTGTTTCATATATGTACATGTAACATATGTATATTTTTTGTTTGCACATATCACATATATATATATTTATTTTACATATACACTATATTTTTATACCTTTGGATTTTCTTTTAAATCTTCGTTTCTTTTTATATAATTTATATATAAAATACAAAAAACCGATTTTAGTCCCATCTGCTGATTATACACAATATAAATTGTCGATTGAAGAACAAGAACCCATATGTTTTATAATTTCTTTTCCATGTTTTTTTTTTTAAATTCATTTATTATTTATAAACTCCTAAATGTATATTCGAGTCTGTTTGTATTGAAAATCAATGGATGAAACAACGATGAATGAAACGCATTTCGTTGTATTCGCGTACATTTTTCATATTGAATATTGCTTTTTATATCACATTTCTTGTAAATAAAGCATTTTAATGTGTGTTGGGAACACACTGGATTTTTAACTTTTTTTTTTATACGTATGCTTTTGAAATACCCATATGGTTTTTTTGCCGGTGTTTTAATTTTTTTTTCACTGGTATATAACAAAACAAACCTAACAAATCAATGATTCAATTGTGCTATATAGCACATTCAACCATATAGGAAATATATATGCTTACTATTTTTCTTCAACAATTCAATTAATATATATATATATATATATAGAATACTGTATTCTGTAAAGAATATATTTTTTTATAAATATACATAGATTTTTGTTTCTCGTGTGCTCTATGCTCGACCATATGATATATGATGTCTATATACATAGATACTAAAAGCAATCAATAAATAAATATTGTTAAGAATATTTATATGTATATATAGAATTCGATATAACCACAATCAATACCGTATTTAATATATAACATATAGAATATTCGTATATATATATTTATCAAAGTTCAAATTGAGTTCGATATTTGTTTAATATTTGAAATTTATATGCAAAAGTGATATGCCGAAAGTTTGTTCAAATTCGTTCTAAATATATTATTTATGGAAATTTATAAATAACTATATGCATAACTATATTAGAATTGGAAATTGGCAATGTCATCATAACGAAATACGATATTACCTTTAATTTTCTAATATGTTTCCTAACTTATAAATTATACAAATTATCAAAAAAAGGAGGCAGTTCTGTTTTAAAATTATTCGGAATATTTCCATTTAATAACGAAATTACTATGGAAGTCATACTTTTAGAATGTTTGTAAAATTTCTCATAAATGATAACAATATATCCGGAATACTAAAATTAATAAATGGTTCATCATTGTAAAAATTTAACTACACAACCGTATAAAATGTGTATATATTCTTTTAATACAATAACGTTAATTACATTTTAACATAAATAATCTATTTATAAATATGACAAGTACATGTACGGCCTTTTATAGTAAATTATGCAAATAAAATTATTGATTTTTCATATACAAGTATATGAACTGCGGCTTTTATTTTGTTTGTATATATGCTTGTTATCATTTACATTTTGTAATTATTTATATAAATATTTCTATGTGTATAAAAGAGCTTTTCTATGTTTTATCTAGAAAAAAAAATGTAATGATGTATATATATATATGTATATTATGAATTTAATTATTTTATATTAATATTATTATAGGTCATGATATAATTAATAATTAACATGTCAAAACAATATTTTTTTTTCTATATTATTATATCGTTTTTATCAATTGAACAAAAACTAATCCATGACTTTATACACCATATATAAAAGAACTAATGTTTTGGAAAAATTAAAAAAGAAAAACTTTGGAAATTAATGGTTAATCATGAAAAAATTTATATTATTTTCTAACAAACAACAATGACATTGAAATCTTAAGGAAGAAATCAAAATTAAAATTTGTGTAATATATACAAAATTTATTATATAGGTATAAATACAGTTTTTTAATGTAAACATTTTATTCTTATATGTGTTTTTTTTATTCTTTATACATATTCATTTTTTTTTTGTATACAAAATAACTCATCAAAGAATTGATTTATATTTCTTTAGTATTTATTATTTTATTTTAAACATTTTATATTTATTATAAACACAATATTTATATATTCATTTTCCCATGAGAAATAAAATCCCATTATAAAATGTTAGTGTTCATAAAAGGTTCACCACGTGAATGAATATTGTTATTTTCATTAAAATTTAATTTATCATTTGCACTTTATTTATAATATAAATGAACTTTTAGAAACAGATAAATTTTAAAAATGTACCCCACGTGTATTTAAAATTCAAAAAACCAAAAATCGATAATTGTATATATATAGATATTAAAGAACTCTTTTCAGTTCAATTGTAATTTAAATTATACAATATCTATATATTATGTATGAGTTTATAATTTAGGCGACATTTATATTATTATATGTATCAACATTTTTTTTGGGGAGACAAATTAAACAATTTTAAAACTAATTTATTCAATATTTTTGTAAATCACATAGTCTCGCAGTTATATATATATATCAATTATAACACTGTTAACACTGTGAATTTATTAATAAATATTCATATACACTAAAACGTATCATATGTATATATGGTAGTGAATGAAATAATTAAAATAAATATTTATTTATTATGTATAAATTTAAATATACATATATACATGTATTATTATCATGCCATAATATAATAACTACAAATAAATCTTATTATTTCCTACTGTTCCGTATGACTTATTAAGTATACTGTTAATATCATATATATATTTTCCATTATTTATATAGAGTTTGCTTTTATTATATATAGAAGTTGTAAAATTAAAATTAGAGTACATACATAATAATAATAATATACATTTATTATACCTATATTTATATATATACAATGTATAAAGTGTCAGTAATCTTAAAGAATGTACAATAACACGTGTGGGAGTATAGTCTACGTCTATACACAACAAAATTAATAAATTAATCTACAAATGTAAAAATACTGCTATGTATATAAGTAATAAAACGTTAATATTTATTACATTTATTTAAAAGTCATTAACATATTATTATTATTATTATTTTGAATGTTAGTATATTATATATATAGTATATATGAGACTCTTAATGTTCTATAATTTATTTAAAGAAATTTGCTTATAATATTTAAATGTGCTATTATTATATATCCCATGTTGTTTGGAGGAAATATTTATAATTCTGTTGACAACAAATAGATCAATTTTTTGTAATACATTTCAATTTAAAATTAATTTCGGAATATCCTTTCCTTATTCCTCCTTTCCGTTATTACTTCTACTTTTTTTAAAATGTATCCTTTTTATTACTACTATTTTTAAGATGTATCCTTTTGCCTTTCCAAAAAACCTTTTTAACAAATGCTTATATATATTCAAAATATTAATTCAAATAAATGCCTTTAAATTTTAATTAAATTTTTTAATAAATTTAAATTTTTCGTTTAATCAAATATCTTATATCGTATTACACATAATATCTTTCCTTTTAGTTAAATTCATCAATGTGTGTATATTTACCTATGCAATTATACATATTACATCATAACATACAATATATGTTTAACTATGTGATAATTTCTGAACTGCCATACTTTGAAAAACGAATAAAACAACAATGCATTTGGCTGTGTGTCTGATATAAAAGAGAATTTTTAATATAACATTTTTTTTTATCAAATTTTATTTATTTATTTATTTTTATAAAAATATATTCTGTATATTCACAATAATATATACAATATACATATATGAATGAATATGCATTACGTGAAATTGTCTATATATATATATATATATATATACAGATTCATATAAAAACCATAAATATATTCTTTGCTTCACGTACACAATTTTATGATATGTTTTCTATATATAGTAGGTACATATAAAGATATAAATGAAAAGGCGAATCCATCCATATAAATATATAAAATATAAATAAATAAATATATGTATGACCGCATAACACGACGATTTTATATTACATATACTTTTCTCTAACTATTTATATTTATCTATCTATCTATCTATATGTATCTATATATATATAATAATAATATGCATATCCCAGCAGCATTAATAGAGTAACCTAAAAGTTACCCACAAATAATAATTTTCATCATCAACAACAAACAACAACATCATATATATTTTCTATATGATTATAAATGCAATGTAATGTATGCATAGGTATGTTATGTATGTACGTCTATATATTAATAAATGTTTATAGAGTTTCGGAATTGAACGACAAACAAATTTAAAACTATATTCCCATTCTCCAATTCAAATAAATACTATATATCTATAAAATAAAACATATAATATACCGCATATAATAATAAACCAAAAAAAAAAAAAGTTAAATATTAATTTGTTATTTAAGAAGCATCTGTACATTTTGTGTTTCGATATAGAAATATTTTTTTTATCTAAGTCTATAGAACCGTAGAGATTAAAAAACTAAAGTGAATGGTATATTATTAAAGCAACAAAAAAAAAAAGAAACTTATGAAATACTTATAGCGTTATATATATTGATAATATTTCGAAGAAATTCTAAAACTTTAAATTTTCTGTATATCCTTTGCTTATCAAGCATCAAACTATACAAATATTAATTTAAACTGAATGAAATTTTCTTTCCTTATTATCTTATTGTAGATGTATAGATAATCGCGGTGTATATACAAATGCCTATAATTTTTTAATGTTTGAATCACATAATATTAAAATACTTATTTTAATGGTCGCTTCGCTGCATTCATTTATTATATCACGTTCATTTAACCAACCTGTGTATACACAAAAACATCATTGGCACTGGTATGGGTTTTTCTTCTATTTTCATTTTATTGTTCGTTCTTATGTATATTTATGAAATGTACATTCTTATGTATATTTATGAAATGTACAAGATTAACATTTATAAATGATATGTCTTAAAAGCATCCAGATTTTTTTTATAACTATGATTTTACAAAATCTTAAAAAGAGGTTACAAAAAGATATTTAAAAATAATCATTTTCATTTTTATGAATCCAAAATTACAATATGTTTTAGAAAATTAAAATTATCCAAAATTAAATGACAAAAAATTTCTCGTTACATATCCTTAAAAATATTCTTTCAGATTATTAAATACTCTACGTGTACGTATTGCAATATCATCTAATGATCTAATAATCTTTTGGAAGATGATCGAAAACATTTTTTTTTCCCGAAATTAAATATATTATATCTTATTTCTTTTCAGACATCTAAAATGCTTTATATAACTTGGTTCTTATATGCATGTATAAATAAATAAAAATGCGATATAAAAACCATTTTGAAAGCATTGAAATTGTGAAGCAAAAACGAACTAAACCAAAAATGCCATAAGAAAATCTTCAATAATATGTTATTTTATTATTATTTTTTCTGTACACATACAAAATAATATACAACAAAACCTATAATAATATTATTTTTATAATAAAATATTATAAATACACACAAACTATATATGTACGTACATGCACTATACGGATTTTAGCCTCTTCGGCATACATGAATATGAATAATATACTTTTTAATATTATTATTGTGTATGGCGATGGTGTGTTGTTTGTTAGTTGAAAAGAGATATTCTGAATGTATAAAGTTTGTATATTTTCTGTATATATATATACATTTTATGTGGATACCCTAACAAAATTTTACTTTTATTTATAAGGTTTTTAAAAATAAAAAAAAAGTCGTAAAGTATAGTATATAGTTTTAGTTTTGAGTTGTACTTGTTGGTGTTGATTACTGTGCTGCTGATGCGATCGTTAACTTTAACGTTTGTTAATTTCTTGTTTTTGATTTTGAAGTATATATTATATTATATGTATAGTTAATTGTGTTTGGAAAGAAAATATATGTTTTCTAGGAAAATTGTTGAATTAAATATTGAAAATTTTCATTGGAAAAATTTATTTTCCATTTTATTTTTTTTTCTTTATGTATTCTGTTCAAAATATATTTGTAATTTCTTCAATTTAAAAAAAAAATACATAGGCTAAATTTAAAAGGTGATAAAAAAAAGAAGTAAATTGGCTATTGAGTGTATTCTATATAAAAAATAAATCATAGTGTAACAAAAAACGTTCACGTATTGTATTTAAATGGAGTGTCTATATGTTTCTATATTATTGTATATATATATATATAGAATAAAAGAATAAAACATTGTGTTTTAGTGAATGTATTTTTATTTTAATTATATATGGTGGTTTAAAAACGAGAGGAAAATAATGTTCTTTGTTGTTTGTGATGATATTTCATTTAAAAATTATTAAAATCACGTGCAAGTGAATTTTAAATTACATATGAATCTACAGATAGATACTATATATATTACATTTTGATTTAAATGTTATTTGCATATTAAATTGATATATGAATATATAAAGCGTGAGAGTACGTTTACTTGATATTTTTAATTCTATAGCATTTTTGTCTCACTGAATATGGTTAATTGCTGGAACTTAAATCAAAATGATGAAAGCATCAATGGATGGACCACATAACGGTGTTATTCTAATAAAATGTAAGATAATTTTTAATATGTATTCCTTATTTTTATTACTCTATAGTATAAATAAATAATCTACCCTTTTTTTTTTTGTTAAAAAAAACGCAATGGTTTATAATCTTATTAAAACAAAATATGTGATTAATTTCACCGCCTATATTTTTTTTTATCATTTCAATATATATTGTATTTTTTTATTTAATAATAAACATATACTAAAAATAAATATAAAATTACATTCACAGCATGATAATTTTTTTTTTCATATAAATATACACACTATATGGCTGTGAATATACCATTTTTTTTTTAATTTGAATAAACAAAAAATTCATGATCATATTCAGGTTATATAATATAATGTACTATATATAGGTTTATTTAGCAAAAATGTTTGAAATATACTATATAAATGTACAGGTAACATATTGTGTGATGTAAGGAATAAAATAACGTATTGTTATTACACTTAATTTATATATATGAATATTTTCTACATGAAGTGTTAATCACTTTTTATTTATATTACATTACATTACATACAAATACATATAATTAATTTTATAGGCACATGTCGTTGAAAAAAACAATTCATTTTCTATATATAATTGTTTTAATATAATTTTGTAGAATAATAAATATAATTAAATTTTTTACAGAAATTAAATTTCACCGCATATATATACTAAATCAAAGAGCAATGTTTTATTGGTATAAGTGAATGGAATTATATAATATCATTCCGTATATAATTTAATATTTTACTAAAATGGGTGTGTAAGCCATTTTTCTTTTGTATTCAAAACTATTATTATTCTAATATTTATTTATAAATATATAAATTCATCTTAAGTGCAATAGCACTCTTCTACTAACTTTCACAATCCCAAACTACAACGTCTTATCATAATATTTACAAACGTTATCTATTAATTTTAAAGAAAAGAAATCTTGTATATATGGAAAATTATACTATATAAATGTATGTATTTAGTTTTCCAGAATAACATTGACATATAGTTATTTTTAACTTTTTTGATAAAAATTCAATTTCAATGTAATGAAACCCCCAATGAGTGACAGATGACCATATCCTCTTGTTTGTTTTATCCATACAAAATATAACAATTGTTGGCCGATTAAATATACAGACGTATATAGAAAAAAAGATTAAAACAATTATACTAAATATATACAATACAAAAAAAAAAGAAATGAATCATTAAACAAAAAAAAACCTACATCATCCATTCCATAAAGAATATAAATACAAATTTTAGTAATTCACATAGTTTGTTTGTTTGTATTAATTTTTTTTTGTTCATTTAATATAAAAATTTGGATGAAATCTATTCGATAATCACACATAAAAAAAAATTTAATTGTGATTCATATTTTTATTATTATGATTTCTTTAAAGCAAAAAAAAACAAAAATTATATGCAAATATTATCACAGCTGGAGTTGAATATAATATCGCATCGTCGTTGTCTTTTAATGAAAATGTATAATTTTTACCAATTCTTACATTTATTATAAAAAATCATATCGTCGTATTTTCACACCACCATCGCGATATATTATGAACTATATATATGCATTACACACATAATCGTTCGATATTTTTAAATATGAAAATTGTTGTTTTCATATTTTCTTTATTTATTTTTCTTAAAAGAATTTTCTTCTTTTTTTTTTAAATTTTAAATGTATATTTTATGCTTTTTAATGTTACATTATTATATATACATAATATATAACAAAATGTATTTGTATATATATATTCACGCAGTCTGAATATCTTTCTATTTCAAATATTTTATATATACAAAAAACATAATACATATACATACGGAATACCGCTGCAGTGATATTTTCCTTGAACTATAAATACACATTCAAATGTACAATACATATCTATATGTAGTTCTTAAATTAATAATCTTTGCAGAGAATAACGCGCATTTTTATAGATGTGCAAGTTAATTCGCAGATATATAAAATTAGAAATACACATCATGAAATGGATTATTTTTTATTATATATATATATATGTAGTATGAATACCCTATGCGGTATTTTTCAATAAAATAATTATCTTTGATGCAATATACTATAATATACATATATATAAATATAACTTTGAACTAATGATAAGTCAATGAAATCCATTATTGATGATACGGCGAGTATTATTCCTTCACTATATATATATAATATAATACTATATAAAGCATATGGAAGACATATTATTTTTCACAACTAAAATGAAAATTTTCTTACATATATATAATATATTATTACATACATATATATTTTATGGACGTTACCCTATTTTTGGCAATTTGCCAAAGTTATCCCCATAACATAAAGACAACCTTTTAAATTTTCTCTATATATATATCTGACTGACGATAAAAATGATGATGATGATGATGATGATAATCTGTATCGTATATATATAAATCTAAAAATTTCATTACCACACTCGAAGACATTCAATATTCAAATATAATAATATATTTATATTGTAAATATACTTAAATATATTATTTACATTAAAATTCCGTCGACGATGATAGATTCAACTATATAACAATATAAAAAATAAAAAAACCGTCAATTAATCCAAATGTATACTTCTTATTAACTTAAAGTGTTAAAAAATGGTATAGATTTAATGTGTTGTATTTGTTTTTGAGATTATTTCGTCGATGAAATAATTAATAAACATATACGGAATTGCACTTTCTGTTTTAAAAAATATATGTGGCCCGAAATTATTAAAATTTTGAAAACTATATGAAATTGTCTACTTTACATTTTGATGATATGTATATAGTGAATTTAAACCCTTTGATTATTGTAATATTTTCTATATATATCGGCCACTCTGATTTTCCAATATCAACACGATTACATGATATATATTTGTATATTATTCCATTTATGTTTTGAAGGAAAAATGGAAATTTTAAATACACAATTGAAATACCCAACATATAAAATATAAAATAATAGATGATAAATTAAAAAAAAAAGGTAAAATACATTTTATTCAAATAAAACAACACACTTATAATTGCGTATAAAAAATATTCCATATATATGATTTGGATTTTAAATGTATTTATTTTTATAATACAATTTGAATACGCAAAAAAATTCTAAATTTATTTTGGTTTATTTTTTTCTTTTTGTATATATTCTCCATTAGTCCATTGGCTTATATATTTATATGTTTTGTATAATATTTAAAATAGGTATACGGGTCGGTGTATGATCCATAGTATATATTTGTACATTTTTATTTATTATATTATAACACACATAATAAAATTAAAATAAAACAAAAATTAACATTTTGTATATTTATTTATCATTTTATAGTTTTATATTTTTCACGTTTGATACAAAGCTAATTTTTCTCTACATTAACTATAATAAAATAATAATTAATAATAGTAATAATATGCAAAGAGAAAAAATAAATAGTTTTTCCGTTTATATATAATACGCATTTATTTGATTTTTTCATATTATATATTTATAAGTTTTTATTGCTATGGCTTGTTTTTTTATTGTTTTTACAGAATAAGTATATATCCTAAACCATGAATGTATCAATACAGTTGTATTTCAAAAAAAAATGTAAAAGCGAGAGTGTCACCCGCACCAAAAAGTTGACAGATAAAGACTTTAATAAAAAAATAAAATCTATTATATGAATAATACCTTTAATATTTCATTTCTTTATATATAATATATGCATATACAAAAATACATCTTCTTCAAAATAAAAATTAGTATAAATGACATAATGTTAACGGAAATGACAATTTATGAATATTTATATATATATTATTTTTTTTTATTTTAGATACCGCATATTATACATATTGTGCTTATACTCTGTTTTAAAGGTTGAATGCACTTTAATAATTTTTACGTCGTTTTTTTATATTTTTTAACATATAATACTTATATTAATATATGGGCCGCCTTTATTGTATTAATAATAATAATAATTATACTTTATGTGTATATATATAGAGTTTCTTTATAGTATTATATTAATTTTAATAATGATTATATAGTATACAAAATGAATCCATAATTTCGATGTCATGGTCATCATCATCGTAACAGTTGATTGCGAGATGATTCCAAACTGTATATATGATATGTATTACTGATTGAATCGGCAAACATCTATATATAATAAACAATTTTTTTAACGTTAAGTGACAATAAAAAACCGAAAAAATTATTTTATTACAAAAGTCATTTTTTTTATTGCCCGTAAATCATTTACCTGTAAATTTTGTATCATGTTTTTGGTCTCTATTTTATTAACATTTATATGTGTATATTTTTGTACGTGTCTTATTGAATACACTTCGGATAGATCAATAAAATGAATTTCTTAAAAATGCATTTGCACGTGCACTATTTAAAATTTTTTATTTATACTTACCATTATATAATAAACCATTCCTTATAGAAAAGAATACTTTACTGTACCTACATTATAGTATTATTATCCGTAGGTATACTCAAATCTCGGTACAACAAACAATTTACAAATAAATATCGTAAATATATCGTCTTTAGAATTATCTTCTCTATTATATTCTAAATTTTTATGGAGTAACATTTATTGCATTTATATTGATTTGTATTTGTTGATATACAATATGAAATTCAGTTTGATTGATCAACACAGCGATATTAAATAGTTCTGAATCATGAGGGAAAAAATTGTATTTTAATGTTTAGCATATTCCTGTAATATTTATTCACACCCATTTGATGATGAAACGTTACCAAAGTAATTCAATCAATATAAAATATAGATAGTAGATAGAAATGATACGAAATCATATATTGAATTATAGATAATATTGGCAAAAATGCAATTAATGTATATGTATATATGTCATTTCAATTATATACAACGCGAATGTAAAAAAAAAAATTAATAACATGTATATTAATTTATGATGAAAAAAGGAAAAGTGCATATAAATATTTATTTATTATTCTTTGAAATGTACTTCATTTAAATAATTCAATTTTTCATATTAATTATTTAGGTAGGTATATACATATTTAATGTTTATACAAAATTAAAAAAAAATATGTATAGAGAGTTGTATTTAATAAAAAAAAATACAAAAATATTTGTAATTTAAAACACGAAACATCTGTTTGTTTTAACTTTTTACATATCACATATATTTTTATATTGTTTATTTATTTACAAATATCAGTAAAGTCAATTATATTGAACATTGAGATTATTGATCAATTGCCAAAGTGTACCATCAATATATATAGTATATGAATTTTATTTATTTTCTATATACTACTATAATATTAAATACTCGATTTATGCATTTTTATAAATTATCATTTATAAAATTTATTCCATCAATATTTACTATACAATAACACATTTTTTTTATATTACAGGTAATCCTTATTGATTTAAAAAATAAAATAACATATTCAATTTTTTATACGAAATAACTTTTATTGATTATTCAAAGTTCATTATTTTTATTGTATAATATTGATATTTGTAATGAGATTATCGATAACCCCATTTAATCGGTACTTTGATAAGGCAGATATATATATTTGATTTTATTTAAATAACTATAAACCCCAATTCTGGAAATATCGCAATATTTTTTTCTTGTTTTGTAACAAATATTGATGATGAATCTTTTCTAAATATGTATGATGAAATTAAAATTGGAATTGTTTAAATGATTTAAATGTTTACGACTTTTGCACTATATATGTTCAACTATAATTATATCACAAATTTTTTTCATATCACCATCACACAATAATGGAGTTTTTTCTGTATATGATTTTATTATTATTATAATTATTAGTACATATATACGATATTTATAAATATTTTTCAACATAAATCTAACGAAAAAAAATTATCAATATTTACAAATAAAACAGTGTTTACGATAAATGTTTACATTTCCATCGCGCACACTATTCATTCATATCATATAAACAGTAAAATTAATATAGTATCTAACATATATATATATATATAATACATATTAAATTTTCATGTGAGTTTGTACATACAGTGTTTATATACAATTTGCAAACTATTGATTTAACCTAATTTTTTCATATACTTATTAAAATACAATTTTATAAATCATATTCACATATAAATATAATCAATAATAATTTATACAATATATATAGCGGATGATAGCAATGATAGTTTTTTGTGTCGTATAGAAATATATATAGATAGATGCGTGTAAATGTTGTAAAAGAATATATTAAGTTATGCTTATAAATAGTTATTATACCCATACGCACCCATATAATCTATAAATCAACTGAATAATTGACAAACATATATATAAATAAATATAATATTTTAAATATCGCATATAAAATAAATATTATTATTATGTAAATAAATTTTAATAATATTTTATTTAAATCGTTACTGACTGCAATCATATACTAATTTTTGTAATAATAGAATAATATTTTTATTGATTTTTGAAATTCTGGAAATACATGCAATGAACACTTGAAAATATGCAATTATAGCTTGGTTATTTTTATCAATAAATTAGTATAGATACGCAGAGGCAAAATATAAATAATAATGACATTTTTACCAAGAATAGATAAAAATCACAATATAGATTATATGTTTAAATATTTTGTTTACTTCGAATACTTTTAATCCTGTTTTAATTTTAATGTAATAAAGTGCTTAATATCTAATAAACTTTATTATTAAAACTACTTAGTTAACATATTATTGATAATTTTGAGATATTATATTGTTCATTTCTGCACAATAACATACTTTGTTATATGTATATCACTACTTAATATACATACATAAAAAAAAATAAAATAAATATGAATCTTATTTACTTTTTTATTCATTTATAAATAAAATGTTTGAATAAATATTATTTTCTATATAAACATTGAATTATTTAGTAGATAAGAAAATGTTATGATTTTTTCATAAAATATTTATATTATTGCTATCATAATTTTTTCATAATTATTTTTTTTTTACTTATACGGATGCATAAATACAAAATAATATTTACAATATTATTGTATATTTGTTATTTTTATTCAAAATAAATATAATATAAAGGGTCGAGTTAAGGCAATATATCATATATATGTTGTATATATCGCATGTTATGCATCCAAAAAATGATATTCCATATTGTATATATTATATACATATGTAGAATTTCTTATAAAAACAAAAATGTAAAATGTAAAAATACCATTTAAATTTTTTATATAATATAATTTCATTGTGAAAGTCTGGTTTCACCATAACACTGTCTGTGTCTGTCATAGTTCAACAAATAAGATGTTGATTTTATTTTTTACTATTACTAAAAACTTCTTCAATATAGATAATATTTTTCAAATGATCAATTTTATTCAATTAGCATAAAATATTTTTATTATATTATTCTTATATAACTATATAATTCGTTATTATGATTGATATTATATGGAGAAAGTCTAAATTTCTTTATGATAAACAAACCGTCCTTTGTATTGTTTTCCAATTTCAATATATTTGAAATATTAAGTTTTTACTGTGGCACCGTATATATGACTAAAAACTAACAATGATATTTAATTCCTTTTTATTATAAATAAAGTCCTTATAAAACATATGCATAAACCTTTTCAATGGTTTTTATTTATATACATATTTTGATTTTTATTAAACATAATTCTATAATATATTTTTCTTCAAATCAATTCAAATAACATATATGGTTGTTTATATGGATGTTTATTCCATATCTAAAATATAAATAAATTTGCATAAGATTGACTTTCGTGACTTTATTGTTATTATTATTATTATTATTATTTAAATATTTCTTGAGATCACTTCAATATTTTTCTTATATGAATATAATATATATATTTTTGTTCATAATATGTTCACGTTTGCCTCCGATTATGCACATAAGTACTTATATATACATATGGTTTATGTTATAATAATATATATGAGATAATATTATATTTGTTTTGCCTTTTCAATTTCGATAAATATATGTAAATAATGTGTATATACAGTCAATGTCTTATGTTAATTTTGTTCTTTTTATCGAGATGGCAAATAATTGTATATATTAATGAAAATTATATAATGAAAATAGTTCAATAACATTTGTTGATCATTTATATATATATAATATAAATACATTATAGTTATTTTTAATATCGGAGACTTAAATCTTTATATTTTTTTTTTAAATATTTAATTATACATCCTTACATAACATCTATGTAAATGTATAGTATATAAACTTGTTTATTTTTTTTTTTGTACTTTGATTCTTCAGTATATATTGTCCATTTAATAATGAAAGCGCAAAAAACAATATAAAATGCATATACATATATAAGTATATGGTGCATTACCTGTTTATACTATAAAATAAGAATACCTGCAACATAAGTGAAATTTGTTATTTTTCATTTGTATATAAATGCATCATTGAAAGAATAAAAAAAAATATATTGACGTACTGCAACATCGAAACAAAGTATTTTCATCACGAACACCGCATCAAATATACACTTAACAGAATCGTATAAATTAAAAATTTGTTACCCTATTTATACTGTATTAGATACAGACAGTATATTAACATCTTCAGATATATATGGAAATGAAAATTGACTTAACATGTTTAATAATCATTTTCAAGTATTATATGAGACCATGGAACGATAAGTTCTTAAACATCACTCATAGACTAATGTATTTTATTAGTGACTAAGTCGTAAATTTAACGTTTTCCCGAAAAGTTGTCAGCATATAAACTATATATAAATATAATTATACAAAACCATAAATTATAAATCGTTTAAATTCATTTTGTATATATATATATATATAGCAAAAAAAAAACTGCATTATATTATTACAACACTAATGGCATTGTATTTGATAAACCATAATTTTTCAATATTATGGTCTGGTCGTCGCCATCATATGGTGACCCTGAATAAATATAAATATTATTTTCACATGCGTTTATATGTATCCACCATACGGGACTATATATATATACTACCAATCAACCAGCACATATATTTAGTATAAAACCCAAAAAAAAGTAAGGAATATTTCGAAAACAAGTGATATTATATATGCAACTTCTAATGTATGTATGACCGTCTGTTTGTGTTATTATTATTATTATTTTTTTGTTTTTTATAATGGTATAATGGTATTGTATTCCATGTGATTTGAAATTCAGCGATCATTCATTGTCGTCGTTCGTCGTCTTATATCCTATACAAATGCAAACAATATATACCAATTTTCTAAGAAAAATATATAAACCTTTTATAACCTCATCTAAATACAAAAAAAATGCATATATACGAAACAAAAAACAACCAAATATTACATACCTCCATAATATATATATATATATATATATATATATATATATATATTATATATATAATATACAATCTGTGCTACATGAAAAAAAAAGCGATGAATAAAAAGGAAGCTCTTCTTTATATTCTTAAATTTCTCTATATATGATAAATTTCATTCTTCATAATATATGAAATGTTCTTTTTCTTATATATATAGGTATGATATTATATATATTACTATAATAATCTCAAGTGTATGAACCTTTTAGATAAAATACAATAAAGAGGAAAGAACAACATAGCAAGCAAAAATAAATAAAAGAAGTACTTACTATTTATAAACAAATACTAATGCATATATATGAAGCATATACATATATATATATATATATATATATTCATGTTTAATTTTCATATATGTGGTAAAAATGTTGCTTGTAATACATCCTATCCTATATAAATGAGAAGTCGATAAGATGAACAGATGAAGCGTACAAAAAAAATAATAAGAAGAAGAAAAAAAAATCATTATACTTTGTTGTTTTGTATATTTCATACCCATATATATGAAAGAAAATTGTTTTAACAAGAACCTGATTTTATTTGGGAATATGAGAAGATGGATTTATTTAATTCGTAAAATATACCTATATATATATATATATATAAGATTGTATGTGGAACGTATAGATTTGATATATATATATTTATATTACGGCAGTATATATATAAGCATATGTGTGTTTGCTACACATCTTATATATGCGGTATATTATAAGATAAGCAAAAGATACCATAGAAAATACAAAATGTATTCTCAATATATTCAACACCAATATATCTATGGTTACATTATAAATGAATAAATTTTTTTAATTAGAGTTGATTAAGAAAATGTATACATTATACATATACAATTATCATATACATATATACAAAAATCGCAATGTTTAAGGTTGCATACATATTATTAAAAAACAATTCCAATCAATATATAACATATATAATGTTCCTCTATGTACTTCTTCAAAATATAAAAAAGTTTTTTTTTTCTTTTTATATACATATACGATAAACCAAAATATTTATATGTACATATACAAAAAGTTCAGTTTCTTTAACATCAAATACAACAACTTTTTAATGTGTGTTGAGCATCAACAACAACAGGAAAAATAAAAATAAAAGAAAATAAATAAACCAAATGAAAATTTATATAACGTATTGGATAACTGCTGAGGTTGTAATTCAAGATACCACAATCAAAGTACATGTTATGAGGTTCATTGTTACTTTACTGTACTATACAAAAAATACATTGTTTTATTTTATATATGGCGAGTGCACAATCCACATCTATCTATATATAATATATATATATAGTCTATTAATTTTTGTTATTTTATTTCACATCAAATTTATTTAAAAATTTTCTAAGAATAAATATGCAAATTTGTAATATCATTTCTTTTTTAATTGTAAATAAATTCAATTATATATATATATATATATAAATAACAATAATAACAATATAAATTGTAATTTGAAACACCTCGCTAAATATGGTCTATATAATATGTGCACCTATCAAAATGACAAAACAAATTGATATTAAGAAATGATTTTTTTTCAAATACAAATATTGTTTTGTATTTTATAATTATTAACAGTAGTATTTCGCAATATATAATTTTTATTAATTTCATTGTTTTTATACCAAGAAATGTTGATTTAGTATATAAGTTATTATAAAATGATTATTATTATTTAATGAAAATTGATATTATAGTTTGTCATTGTTAAATATACATTCAATATAGCATTTAACTTGTCAAAACGTAGTTTAATCTGTGTTCTTTATAGTTGATTGTATTTTTCCCATTTTGTTCTGAATTGGATAAAAAAGAAGATTCCACTCAGAATTAAAACCTTAAAATTTAGAAATGCATCTAATTACAACTTAAAAATTAATCAAAAAACAAATCGTATATAGAATAAATATCCGCTATCGAAATTTTTACAATATATAAGAATAAACAATTTCGCAGTTACAGTTTCGTATATATATAATATATATTCAGACATGTAAATGATATACAAAAATATTAAAATATATAGATAAATTTCTTCGCAAATATAATTTATCAAAACAAAATAATTATTTTGAAATACGTAAAATCTTATGTATATACTTACTTACTTATATTGGAGGTCATCACATTTAATTTTAATGAATATAATACAGACATTTAATTTCATATATCACATACATTTATAATAAATACACTATCAATTAGAAACAAAATAAATTAACGTCATCGAATGTGAATATATACTTGTAATATAAATAAAAAAATAAAACACTTAAAAAATTATAATTTTAGTTCCAAAAACAGTTTATTTATTTACAATTATGTATATATAAAACTCAATATAATAATATTTAATTATTTGTATAAATTTACAATTATTATTGTTAAATGATAATTAATATTCAAAAAACGAATGTAACATATATTTTATTTATAGATAATTATAAAATAAAATATTTTGTATGCAAATTTTCATTTAAGTATAAATATATGTTATGTTTATAGGAATTTTATATATATTTAAATAGATATATAGACACATTTATATATATATATATACTAAAGAATTTAACAACTATGAATTATTTAGATTTTATTTTACAAAATAATAATTAAATACAAAACTAAAATTAATAATATATATACATGTATTATTATAAATAAAAGCAAAACATTATTACGATGTTCTTAATTATATAATCGAAAATTTTAATTCAGGGATAAATTTAATAAATTTCTATATAAACTATTTAATTGAATTCATTATATATGTATAAAAACACATTTATCTAATAAAATTTTACAAATATTTCGATTAGTTTTTAATATTATATCTATATATATAGTTGATATTATGCAATAGAAGCATGCATTTGTTTAAATATTTTAATATTAAATTGGCGCAGTCAGTATGTAATACATTGTTCAGTCTCATAGGAAAAATTTTAAATTTAATGAATCAAAAAACGATTTTGTCTTGATTTATCGTTTACCAAACATTAATAAAATATTAACCATCAACAGTAAAAATACCACACATCTTTAATATAAGAAATTGATTAAATATATACAAAAATAAATTAAATTGTTAAAAAAAAAAACTTAAACAAATATTTCACAAATAATGGTTTCAGTAAATATAATACATGTTGATGCGTCACACCTCATGCTTATTTATTTTATTTAATTTAATTTTATAAATTAATACATGATGACTGCCATATAGTGCACAAAAAGCACGCATACATATACAACAATATAAAATAATTATTAATAATATAATTTAAAGAAAAAATGTTATGGCTTTAATCGCACAAATCTACAACAAGTAATAATAAATAATTTTATAAACTATATATTATTATACTACATGAATAAAAAATAAAAACCAACATTAAATTAATAAACTAATAATGAAATTTAAGCATAAAGTGTGATGAACTTACCTTTTATATGTATTTTATATATGTGTATATATATCGTCAATATACACTTACCTGTTTTATAGTTTAGTGCTTTTCAACTGTCATAAATTGTAATGTTTTAGTTTTTTGCTTCTGTCCAAAAAACTTGTTATATTCTACGCAACCAAACACGTTGATTTTGCTGTACAAAATTGTGTAATAAAATAAAAGATTTTTAATTTTTAAATAAAAAAACATGAATAAAACATTTGGTGCTTATACCTCGGTTGTTCTATACATCATTCTTTTATATATTATATTAATTCTCCATTGTCACACACAAGACGAAATATAATATCATGAGAAAATTCTAATTATACTTTCTTCGAAATTATTTTTTTGTTCTTATATATTTGTATTTCTTTTATAATTAACTTAACGCTTTTTTTTGTTACACCTTAATTATAATTAAATTATCCATATCATTTAATTAAGTTTTAATGCACACAAAATTGTTTAAATAATTGAATTAGTCAAAATATGATATAGTATATATATATATATAATATTGAAAGCTTATAATGTATTCTTTGTAGTAATTTTATTTAAAATGTTTTTTTTTCTTTTGTTTTACCTGCCATTTTACCTTTTACCATCATCACCACATTTATATATATCGTAAAAAAATGGGTATATCAAACAAAAATTATAAAATTGTCAAATTAAGTAATGGATTTTTTATTTATTGTATATAAATAAATAATTTTATATAAATTAGAAATTAATCACTTATTCAAAAGGGGTGTTCAAGGTATTATTTTTTTTCTAATTCCATTTTAACAATGTTTTTTTATTATATAATATTATAAAACCAAAAAAAACCAAATTATAAATTACAAACATAATTATTTAGAGGTTTTGTCGATGACTTTATTTTTTTCATTTTTTTTTGTTTTTGATAATATACGACGATTCATCATCACCGTACGGTTTTAATAGAGTGTAACACGTAATTTTATTATAAAAAGATATATATATATATATTTTTTCTTATAACACCAACACAAAATGAAAATAATGCATCGCTACAATATACAGTATTTTGTAATTTAAACTTTTACAAAATTACATATTCAAATAATAAAAAAAAATGATTCATAATTTTATATGACGCAAACCATCAAATCATCATTTTTTTATTGTTGTATATTCTTTGTATATCGAGATCTTCTCACTTGATGAAATTTATTTATCGTAGATAAAAAGGTCAGATATAGGTGTTGTATGGAATTGTATATGTATATATATATATATATAACATATTAATCTTATTATAAAAATATACATATTATAATAAAATTTTATTAATTTTATAAATTTAATTTAAAAATATATTTAGTAATCGCGCGCCGCATAGGTCATATTATTTATTTTAAATGAAATTGTCTGAAATTGGGTTTTTATTGTATATATTTACAAATTATATTATTTTAAGTATAAAAAATAAAATATAATTTAATTCAATATTTTATTACTATAATAAGCCTTTGATATATAAAGTTATTATTATATGTATATGATGCACTATATTAAATGCACACCTACAACTTTTTTACAAATCTTAAAAATATTACAATCGCAAGATATTATTAAAATAATACATATAGGTAATAATATTAAAGTAAGATATTGTTGTCTATATTATAAGACATGTGTGCCTTATTTACTTTGTGATAATCCCAAAGGAATGCAACATAAATATTATTAAAAAATATGATCAATAAAAGGTTTTTCAATATTTTTTTTTTAATTTTAAACAAGTTAATTTACAAAAAAAGAGATATTATTCAAAAATCTATAAAATTTTATAATCATATATATGTTATGTCTATAAAATAAACTATAATTATAATTAATGATTTGCCATCATTTAAGTGCGTATTGTTTGATATAATATAATAAATTCATATCTACTATATTCTATGTATTTTAATTCAATATTTATTTTAAATAGAAAATTTAAATACAGGAATATAATATATAAATATTGTATTGTAATTGTAAAAAAACTAATTGAATCAATAAATGATTTAATTATAAATAATTCATTGTATGTTTCTATTAGTACATATAGATAGATATAGATATCAATTGTGAATATATTTATATTTTTTTTACTATTTCCAAAGCCATATTTATACCATATTAATCTATAATATATTTGTCATTATTATTTGTATGTATGCATATGAAAATCATAACAATTTATTGCTCTTCGATATATGTTAAATTTGAACTATATATTTGTATTTATTTATTTAAATTTTTATTTTTATTTCATCAATTTTATCTATATATGATGCATACCATCAAAATTAGTTTGTATACTCGTAGTCAGTCTATGTCTATCTGATATTTATTATAGAATTAACAATTACGGTTTCGATTCAAATGAACTTTAAATGTATGTCATATATACATTATAAAATATGTTTTAAAAAACTAATTCATTCAATATACTATATGAAATTAACCGGAAAATGTTTTATTTTATAAATAGCTAATACATAATTACATATTTATATATAAATTAAATTGTGATAACCCATTTGCTAATTAATAAATTAAATTGATGTATAAGGTATAATATTTAAAAAAAAAATGTATATTCAAATAACGTTAAAATGGTATCAAAAATCTATTAAAGATTGCGAACCGAATTCTTATCTTTACTCAGAACAATGTAAAATGTTCGATATAGATATATAAATGCATAGAGACAAAGTTTTTAGTAGAGGCAATTGTGAATAAAACAAATAAACAAACATATATATATATATATATATATAAATATAAATTAAATAGCAAATAAAATATATATACTATATGTACAAATATTTTTGTTTATTTGCACATTATATAAACATTTAAAACAAATATATCGCGGTGCATATATAAATATTAAAGCATACACATTCATTCATTCATTTCAGTACATCGCCATGTCCATAAATATTTCAAAAATATTATTATTTTATATATATTATATACTATATACTGTTATAATGTAAATATTTTTGTGCAATATTTATATTAACTTCTATAAAAATATATATTAACATACATATTTAACAATACATAAAACATCACTCGCTATAATATAAATATGTATATAAATATATATGAATGGCATATAAAATAAATATTTAATTAAATCATATACTTGATATATGTGTTATGTTAAGTGCTCGTGTAAATGCACAAAAAGTGCTATTGACAAAAAAAATCTAGGTCTATCTATATATTATATAATTGAATAAATCATTAATAAATATATGTATATAGAACTACTTTTTTCGTTGTAAAATAAATTTTTTTTTATTATTATACGACTCCGCATTTCAATTTAAATACAAAAAATTTCATGGTTTATAGGATAAATCATTCGATCGATTTTATTCCTTTAAATGTAGAAAAATATACGATTAATTTTTTCATACAATTCATTAATAATAATATTGACAATTCTTCAACCAAATTACCAAAAGTTTCTTCAAATGGGTGTCAAAATTATATTATATATTATTTCTATTGATTATTTTGTTTCAATTTCATAATCGATTTGGTAAATTAAACAAATTGAATCACATTTCACCATATCGTCGTGTCGTCTATTTATATATATATACAATAAATGAATGGTGTTAAACAGTACATAATTGTATTGATTTTAGTAGATATATATATATACGTATATTGATTTGTATAATGTGTATATAATATACATACATTATTCAATTGAAATAGTAAGAACAACAATTGAATATTTAACCATATATTCTCTTTATAAATGTATATATATATAAAATATTTATTTATAGGATCGATTTGTAATTGATTTTGCAAAAATAACTTCTTAAATCTACGTCGTTCATAATTATATATAAAATTATGTGTAAAATAGTAAATGTTATTTTTATTTATATATATATGGTATATATGTAATTCAATTGTACAATAAATAAATAAAATAAAATAATTTATAATAAAAATTCAAATTCGATGATTCATTTGAAAATAATTTATTTTATACAAATCGTTATGTATATACTGTATAGTATACATATATACTATAATAACGTTCAAAGTTTATAAAAAAGGAATCAATTTGTTATAAAGATATTTATTTTTATTTTGTACTCATATTATACTATATATTACTGGACAGGTATGAATAAACTTGAATAATTCTATCATTAAATCATTCATATATAGATAGAAAATTAAAAAGATTTGATTTAAATCGTACGAAATATAATCAAAAAATAAAATTAAAAACCACACCTTTATATTTCAATAAAGATTGTTTTCGGAAATGATTAATGAAAACAAAACAATTCATACAACAAAATAGAAATAGTGGAATATTTAGTAAATTAAATTAAGCAATAAATAAGCTTTACTTTATATATATTTTTTTATTTTTTGCATACTTTTAAAATTGATAATTATATTTATTATAAATATTTTAAAATATTAGAAATATTGTCGCTTTTATACACACGTATAAGGGGATTTTAAATTTATTTAATTTTTTTTTTAATTGGTTGATGCATATAAGATACAGAAGAAATCCTCTTAGCTTTCAATTTAATCATAAAAATACCATGTTCAAGCTCAACAAAAAATGTTTATATTTAAAATTGTATAAGTATATAAATATAGAAGAATCATTGACCTAGTAAAATCTATTTAAACAATGTTATATTACATTTGTAATATTTTATCAGTACTATATTCGTATTTCTTCGCTATATGTTTGATGATATACTCACATTAATATTTATGAAGATGTAATAAGAAAGGTTCACATTTTGTCACCCCACTAAATTCAAATAATTTTAATGCAATAAACGTACAGAATATAGACTGTTGCAAGTATATAGATAGAGATATATATATGGTTAGTGGTTATTCTTTCTTTTTTTTTTGTATACATTTATTATAAAATATTTATTCATTTTGTGACCATTTTAATTATTTTATTATACCATGTATATTATAATTTTTTTGTGGTGTAATATCATGAAAATATTTATATATAAAACAGGAGGATTTCAGGGAAACTCAACACTTACAATTTTAAATTTTTGATGTTAATAAAATAATTTTATTAAATCTGATTTTTATTTATTATAAAACTAAAATAATTTATTATAAGATTTAGATCTGTATAATTTTTTTTTGTACTTTCTATATATCGAAATCATTCAATCAAATAATGTTAATTTTTTTTAAAGCAAAATTTTGTTATGTCATCATTCAACTATACGTACAACCTTTTATTTTTTGCTATTATTTAAATAAAATTTATTTATATATTTATTTATATATTTGTTAGAAGTTGGAAAAACCTGCAATTTACACTTACGTTTCATTATTTTGATCACGAATATTTAAAGATGTAAATATCCATATAACTTTTTTTTTGTATATCATTTTGTGTGTGTTGTGTTTGTGTGCCTCCCCATATATACATATATATTATTAAGTATATTTTTAGACACTTTACAAAGTAAGTTAAAAGAATACTTAAATAAGAAATTAAATTTTCTTTGACGATGAAGAGGGAATAAGTTTTTTAATATTAAATTGTATAAATTTTAATTTAATTGTATTATATATATATATATATGTATAGAGATGGTGGTGTTATTAAGTCGATGATAACATTTCTCTATAATGAAAGGTATATATAAATATTTCTTCTATGCTTACTGTATGTAATAATATATATATATGTCTATAAAATGAAAGGACTTCTGTTCTTTATATATATATACACACAATATAAATGCATGTATATATTTTATATGAATGTATAAAAATATTTTTGTATTTATAAATGGAAAAATGAAATTTTAAATGAAATGTTAACGCGTATTTGAGTAAATGAATTTTGTATAAATATATAATAATGTCATAATTACACAATTCCTTAAAAATAAAAGTTATATATATACAATATACATATATATTTATACGGTATTTTAAAAGTATCTAAAATTTGATTGTATTTTAATTTTTTATTATTTTTTGGTTTATATACACAAAAATAAATTAAATGCTTTATTTATTTATAAGAATTTTTAGCATTCCAGTAATATATTTGATAATATTTTAATTTGTATTATAAAAATAATTATTATCTGTTATAGAAATATATGCTACATATAATTTTATAAACCAATATTGGCAAATTATCATATTTTAATTTTCTTGTTAGAAGATCTAAAATTATAAAATCACAAAATGATATATTTGTAACTTTAATTACATGTGAATGTATAAATACTAATATTTACTAATATTTAACAACTTTTCCTCATAAGAACTGTATTCGCCAATATATAAATAAATATCATTAAACGATTTTTTAAACTGTGAATTTATGAATATTATAATTTTTTCAAAAGGAAAAAATGAACCAAATTCTGTATCCATTTATTTATTATAGAATGTAATAGAAAAAGTAATTAATGTCAATAAAATGAATGTTATTTCCATATTGTATTTATGTGCGATTTCATAACACACACAAAAGGATATAAATATATCCTTAATATTTATTCCACTATAAAAACAAAAAAAAAATATAAATATATAAACAACCAAAAACGTGCGTGTATGAATATTTAAAAAAGAAAATGCGAAATTGTGCGTTATGATTATTGCTCTGCTGTATTGTATTGTATAATATTTGAGAGAACAAAAAAAATTTGACTGAAAAATGAAAATGAATCAACTTCAAAATTTTGTGATTGACATTAAAGGAAATGAATGGTGATAAATATCAACAAGTAAAAATGATGTGTATTGTGCGTGCTTGCTAAATATATATAACGCCTATTATTATTATTATTATTATCACCATCCATCGTAGGGCATTGTATTGAATATGAAAACATTATGATTTACATGAACAAACAGAGCAAAATGTACAAAAATGCAATTTTAAGAAAATCTAACATATACGAATATGTTTCTATATAGATCCACATATGTAAACGCAGGTGAACATGTGACAATTATGATTAATATATATAAAATGAAATACACATTTTTTTTTATCATTGATTTTGTTTTTCTTCTTTGTATTCATTTATGATATTTAAAAAAATTTTTCATTTCTTTTTTAATATCATTGTATATTTATTTATGTGGAGCTTACATATACAGCATATGAAATTTAAGCGTCAATTTTGTTTTTTATTTGACGTTTTTTTTTTAAATTCACCCTATATAGAATTCTTCTATATATTTTGTTGTATTGTATAATATAAAGAATACTTTACGCATTTTTTATATATTATTGGTTTTTACTTCAAAATTGTAATGTATATGAAATTTATTCATATACTCTATTGAAGAAATTCGCATGTTATTCAAATTCTGTAATATACACACATTTTATGTATACGTATACGGATAAACCTACATATAAAATATATTTACGACACTATATACACATGAATGAACATATATATAGTATCATAGTATATATATAATCGCATATATATATATATATATATTTAAATTATGTATATGCATTGTAGATATGTTTATAAGACGCTCATATATGTACATTATTAACATTATATATATACGTATATATAATATAAAGCGTGAAAAAAACGAACATACCATACATCATGTATTTATATATTATATATATATAAATGGTATATTGAAAAACCCTTCAAACTAAAATAGATTACGATCTTTTCAGATCATAAGTCACGTTATTATCCAAAATAATTGACTGCACGCGTATAACAACTTGAAAATTGAAGAAACCCTTCTTATTATATATATATATTATTATTTTCTTTTCTTTTTTTATTTTATATATATTTTCATCTTTCAAAATAATACTTTACACCAAATTTATTTTACAATAATATTACATACATGTATGAATGAATGTTTTATAATACAAATAAATATAAATGTAATATATATATATAGAATATAAAACATCGTCAACTCCAAAATATATATCATCATATTTTTTGATACACATAATATATGAAATGAACAAACAATAGCACTAAAAATAATTTAAAAGCATCACATACACACATAAATGTTTACGCGTTCATTTATTTATTTAAATAAATAAAATAATAATAAATAATATATATATGCATTCAAAAGCATTTGTTATATATATAGTATATGTGTACATATTTACAGAATCATATACTATATATATGTAGTATGTACATTTATGATTATTAATTTGATATAACAAAAATACACTGTACTGAACATATATATATGTTCATTCAATCCCTATATATCGCTTCTATATATAAATATATATTATTATTATATGCATTCGAAATATATGGGGCTTGAAATAATCAATATTTTTAAGGTCTTTATATATATATATATATATATATATATATATATATTTTGTTTGAAATTTGAATAAAAATTCGTTACCAAATAATTTTGATATAATAAAAATATTGCATATATAAAGTGATACTCAGTTTTCACAAACAACATTTATATCCTATATGATGAAAATATTTTCAAGTTAAAATTTCTATTAAACGTTTTTACTTTGATTAAATTGTATATAGATATAGATATTACTGCGATTGACTTAAAAATTCATGTAATTTACTATACACATATACATTTCTATTATCGATTGAATTTTAATTTTCTTTTGTCCAATTGCAGTGTTTCCTATATAGTTATTTTGTTCCTCATCAACCCTGTCTACGAACATATATTAAACGATTGTATCAGTATTCATTTCATATATTTTTAAAATATATATAGGGAATAGAACAAACAAAAATATATTTACATAATTTTACAAAAAAAAAATTTGTTATGTTATACTATACATAATAAATATATTTATTTTAGAAAATATATACAATATACAAAGAGTATAAATATATTCGAACTTTTATTTAATTGTTAAATGTATATATAGTTTTATCATTGATAATATAATTTAATGATACGAAAATTCATACAACCATATTCGTAAATCTAAAATCAGAAATCTATGGCCTTCATAATTTATGAGAAAAGAGATGATACTAATCATTTTCATTTATTTATTTATATATCTATCGCATGCATTAAAACCTCATTTGGCTGTTACGTTTTTTTTGTTTTGTGTTTTTTTTTTGGTGTTTTTATCTATAAAATATTATGTTTGCATATATATATATATATATATATATATGTTGTCTTATTTTTAGCCAATAAAATAACTACTTATAAACGATAAACGTTATTTAGATATTTATATATACAACAAATATTATATATACACCAAAATTATTGTTGGTTTTTTTGTACATATTAAATAGAAGATAGAAAAGTAAAAATTATTTTGGTAATAAAAATCAAATAATGTTTTTTTTTTCTTTTCTGGTTTTTTTGTTGTCTATTTTTAGATCGTCGACTTATTTTTTCGTATATAACTTTAAAATAAAAATACAATCCATTTTTCTAGCAAAATTAAATATTTCTTTTCTTTTTGGATATAAATATAAAATCTATTTGATATATATACAGATAACCCTTCATTGAACGAGCTGTGTATTACATGACTTTTTAATTTTTTTTATTCACAAAAACGATTTTTTGTATTTTTTCATTCCCTTGAAAAATCTGAAAATAAAGTGTTAACTGTATATCATATTTACTTATATCGCAACACTTATTTTGTTATTATTTTGTTTTATTTTTTGTTATTCTGTTTTGGTTTCATTTGTTGTTGGCTATTTTTAGGTAATAAAATAACTACTTATAAACGATATATATATAAACTGTGATATTTATATATATAGCAAAATTATTGTTGGTTTTTTGTTATATAGAAAAGTAAAAACTATTTTGGTATGAAATATCAAATAATGTTTTTTTTTGTTTTCTGGTTGTTTTGTTGGTGTTTTTATTTCGTATATATTCGTATATACACCTTATATTTAAAATACAATCCATTTGTATTTTTTTTTCAATAATTTTTTTTTCTTTTTCTATATAAATATAAAATATAATGTATGCATATATATATATATTATTCATTGCTCTTATAATTTTTTTATTTAGTTATATTTTTTATTATTCTGTTTTGGCTTTATTTGTTGTTGTTGCTGTTGTCTTATTTTTAGCTAATAAAATAACTACTTATAAATCACCTAAAAAAAAACAAAATATTTATATATACAACAAATATTATATATACACCAAAATTATTGTTGGTTTTTTGATATATAGAAAAGTAAAAACTATTTTGGTATGATAAATCAAATGTTTTTTTTTCATGTTATACAGTTATCATGATACGCAATATATGATTTTTTCTTCTGTATATTTTTTTTTAATAAATTTTATATATACATATGTAACTAAACAAATTAAATATTTCCTTTTATGAAGATCTATATGAAATATGATTGTGAAAATATACTCCATCATTTACAAATATTATTTAGCCGATTTTAATACCATATTGAATGATTTTTTTTTTGAAATCTAATTTATAACAGGATGAATTATTATTATTATTCTTATTATAGTGTTATTCTCATTATTAGCATTATAAACATTATTGATATTAATATTATTATCATCAATATTTAATTTCCTTTAATAAATTTATGGTAAATTAAAAAAGGAACGTAAATTTTTTCCATGTAACGAAAAAAAATGTATGAACATTTCAAACGTCTTGAAATGTGTTTCAAGTTCGTAGCTGTTATCGTTTCAAATATACAAGATTAGATCTTTTTTATATTGGATATTTTTATATATATCCAAAAACAAAAACAAAAAATGAAAAATAAAAGCAACAAATAAAACACAATAAATAAAACTGAATAACAAAAAATAAAACAAAATAATAACAAAATATGTGTTGCGATGTAAGTAAATATGATATACAGTTAACACTTTATTTTCAGATTTTCAAGGGAATGAAAAAATACAAAAAATCGTTTTCGATAAATAAAAAAAATTAAAAAGTCATGTAATACACAGCTCGTTCAATGAAGGGTTATCTGTATATATATCAAATAGATTTTATATTTATATCCAAAATGAAAAGAAATATTTAATTTTGCTAGAAAAATGGATTGTATTTTTATTTTAAAGTTATATACGAAAAAATAAGTCGACGATCTAAAAATAGACAACAAAAAAACCAGAAAAGAAAAAAAAAACATTATTTGATTTTTATTACCAAAATAATTTTTACTTTTCTATCTTCTATTTAATATGTACAAAAAAACCAACAATAATTTTGGTGTATATATAATATTTGTTGTATATATAAATATCACAGTTTATATATATATATATATATATATATATATCGTTTATAAGTAGTTATTTTATTGGCTAAAAATAAGACATATATATATATATATATATGTATATATGCATACATAATATTTTATAGATAAAAACACCAAAAAAAAAAAACACAAAACAAAAAAAACGTAACAGCCAAATGAGGTTTTAATGCATGCGATAGATATATAAATAAATAAATGAAAATGTTTAGTATCATCTCTTTTCTCATAAATTATGAAGGCCATAGATTTCTGATTTAGATTTACGAATATGGTTGTTTGAATTTGCGTATCTTTAAAAGTTATATGATCGATGGTTTTATTATATATGAATATATAAAAATATTCACTTCTATATTTAAAATATTTAAAATATCATTCGTAATTTTTCTTCTTTTCTCATATAAATTCCAATGTATTCACATTTTATATGTATGCATCATATGCATTCATTTTAATATGTTATTCCGTTGAGTTACTCAATATATATCCAATGGACAGAACAGAATATACACCCAATGAATATAGAATTTTCCAAAGAATGTCAATATACAAAATACAATTTTAAATAGAAATATTATATTTTTTTGCTTTTAAACGCATTTATCTAACATAAAAATTTTCCATGATTAACAATTATATTATTCCCTGATATAACAATTATTTTTGCATTTTTTTAGAATTGCGATTTTTACAAAATCGTACAATGATTTGGAAATTATAGTTTGCGAATAATTTAAATAATATATTATAGGTTATTTGGGTATATAATTTCTTTATTTCACTGTATACGCTTTAGCTCTAAAATTTTTACATATATTAAATATATAAATTGCAATTGTGTATATATATATTATATCATCTGTTAAACATCTGCAAATTCGTTATGTACACATAAATATATCATAAATATAATAGGTCTGTGTGATGAATATATACGTAGTATCGTAGTATATTTATATAGATGCACAAATTCATCACGTATATATTTTTATATTGTATTTAGGTATTAATGACTATATCGTATATATATGATGACGACTTTAGGATTATTTTGAATAATAAATATATATAGAAATGTTCTAAACGTTATTGAAACAAAAAAATCATAGCGTAAAACAAATATAAAATTGAATTCAAAAAGCATGTAATGCACCTGCATCCTGTGAGAGATGTTATGTATGGTATATATATATATAGAAATATATTAAAAGAAAATAAATACCTACATTGATTTATAAAAATTTCTTTAAATTTATTTTACGGAATATATAATTTTTCAAATATCAATTTAATTTAAACATTTATATATCTATATACAATATATGTATATAGTATTAAAATCTTGTTTAAAACGACTTAAATTAAATATATGTTGTGTTTGTTCATTTGAATAAATATAACATGAATTAAAGTATGTATATGAATGAATTGATTAAATTATTTTTTTTTTGAATTAGTTTCGTGTAAAAGAAGTTCTTCTAATTTATTTGTAAACCTAATACCTATTCTGTAAGTTTTAATTTTCTGTTGTAAATTTCGAGTCATTCAATATGATGTTTATATTTATATAAAAGGTTTGATAATCATTCTGTTATATTAACTATATATACTTTAAATACATTCCTATATAAATATCTATAAATTGTTGAAATAATACTTTTAAAATCAAATTTTTTTCCAATTTAATTACAATCCACAAGAATTTAAAAAAGTTTTAATGATGAATATATATGTATCGATCTATCTATATATACATATGTATATTTTCTATATGAATACTTTTTAATATAATATATATATATATTTATGTGCTAAAGATATTTTTCGTATCCATTCCTGATATTTGAGAATTATTTACATTAAGATTATAATACTTTTAATATATATACACATATATAACAAGAAGTTTTTCTTGTTCTACTTATCTATTTTTTTTTTATATCTAAAAATACAAATATAGGGAGCATATTTTTAATAAAAAATAAAAATAAAATATATTGTATGTTTTTATCTATTTGTATATCAGAAAATGGTTATATTATGTATATATTTACTTATATCATATATAAAGATACAAAGAACTCAATGTAATATAATATAATATCGATATTAAAAACCTCTTCATTCACAAACAACTCAAAAAAAAAATGATATATAATGAATTGTAAACCAACAAATAAACATTATAGTTATTAAATTTTTTTTTGTTTGCGATTACGAAATCTATATATTATATACAATACAATATATAATACATTACATTCTTTTATCTTAATTCACTTGTGGCGTGCACAAACAAAAACATATATATATATATATATATATATATATATATAAACATATATATTTATTTCGATTTTAAAATCCATTATGCACACATATATATTTATATATATAAATAATAATAATTGATATATGTATATTAAAATTAATTAAATATGTTACAGTGTTTATTTGTATTTGAAATTAAAAATATATATTTTATATATACAAAATGAAGTTAAATTATTTTGAGGTTTTCCTTTGTATATATATTATTAATACATCATATATTATATGTATATGAAAGAAAATATATACGATATTACATTATGATATTGTAATAATAAAGGTTTATACCACAATATTTTGTTATATATATATTTTTTTTTTGGTTTGTAAATATCTTAAACAAAACAAAAGTTGTATACTATATGGTATATATTATTATATACATATATCTTATAAGCTTTCTGCCATGATTATATGCAATTGTATATACAAATGTAACTTTTGTTAACTAAAACATTGTCTATCATAAGTTGAAAATTATTCTTAATGAAAATATACATATACATTGTACATATGTAGTATATTAATTAACTAAATTGTATGTTAGAATTTAATTTTTGATATATACAAATTTAGAGTTAAGTAAATTAAAAAAATAAAAGTATAAAGAAGTAAAAAATTCTGAACTGAATTTTGTTTGAAAATGGAATAAACGCGCATGTATAAATTTCCATGAAATACACAAATCATTATATTCTTTATAATATCGTAGCATAAACCTTGCATAACAAATTGAAATTTGAAATAGAAAAAACAGATCACAAGATTCTATATTCAGTAATTCACACAAAATAAACTATTTATAAATAAATTATAAGAAAATCTTTAGCAAATTTCTTGTTTTCATATTTTACAATATGCACTAATAATTGAAACAAATTTACTCATTTTTTTTTTGTTAATATAAAAAATTTGAATTTTAAATTATTTTTTAAAACAAAAATTTTAACATTAATTAATATTTATTTATTTTTTGTTTTCTTTGCAGGTAAGCAAAATCAAGATAAATTATTATACCAAATGCAATGTGATATGAATGTGTAAGCAAACAAAAAAAAAACTCTTTTATTTATACAATTATATTTTTTTCGCTCATAATAATCATTTTTCTATATATACAAAAATAATACATAAATAAATAATTGGATGGATGGATGGATACAAATTAATTTGTTTTAAAAATCATAATTCTTTTTTATATCTATCCACCCAAACATAGCTATTATATATAGAGATATATGAATAGATAAATATTAGAATTAATATGCGAATAAATTTGTTACAATATATAATTTATTTATTTAAAATATTTTAAAATGTTTATTTTTTCAAATCATTTTTAAATTATTTTTAGAATTTTTTTACATTTTCTATTTTAAAAATTACCATTCAGTATATATTTATTGTATATAAATTTGCACAATAATAAATATTATAATCTTTATTATCTCCAGTTGGTCTTACAAATATTCTGTTTTAAAATAATCATTTTTTAAGGTTTTTTTTTTCATTAAGCTTAACTACTTTTTTTTAATGTACAAATAACGATATATTATAAAAATAAATGTCATAAATGTTTAATGGAATCTCAGTTCAAGTTTCTGTCTGGAATTTTAACAAATTTCTGTATGATTTTTAGGTGATTTTTGGAATGTTCGTATTATAAAAATAAAAATATCTATTCCTAAAACGCACTTGATTAAACACGGAAATTCTAAGAAAAAAATTACATATTATTTAATGCCACTATGTAATTAAATAAATTCCCTTCAGACTGCAAAGAAAGCGACTTAGATAAATTTATGCTACGTGTGAACCGCACATTTTTATTTTATAAATAAGAAAAATAATGGTAATAATATAGATTTTATAGTATTTTTTAAAAAATAAGTTTTTTTTTCATATATATACAAATCCAGTTCAAAATTTAATTCATAAAGCTCCTGTTTTAGAGATATATGTTTTAAAAAAATTAATGTACATATGCATATCCATAGTTTTACATTAATTTATATACTATCAGAATAAATATATTGTATATATAAATTTAAAGATTTAAATCAAAAAATGTTAAATATACAATTTAAATTTATAAATATTTAAATGCATATATAATATATACTATAATACTCATCATCATCATATATATATAGATATAATTTAGTAAAACAAGTTAGTTTTATCAGTTTATTTTATTTTTATTTTTTTGTTTTTTTTTTTTGAGTTACAATTGTTACATTATGAAATCATTTTGAGATATGTGTGTATAGTTAGAGTTCCTCAAGGGAAATTAAGTGTACTTCATCTATATATTTCTCCATAGTCTTCGCATATGCACTTATACAATGCATTATAGTATATAGTTTTGCTTGTACAATATTATACTTGAATAAGTTAAAAAAAAAATGCATTTTATTATATAATCTCAAAAACATTAGATAGTGAAAAATAAAAATAAAAATGAAAAATATTTTGTGCTACTTTATAAAAAAAAAAAAAAAGCAGAAAAAAAAAATTAAATTTATATATCTATATATAGTTTTTATATATTCAATCATTGTGTTAGTTTATTATACATACTTGTATATCATCCAAAGTAAGTAACATCATCAGAAAACTATCAATTTATTCAAGATTTTTATTTTTTTTGAGATTATATCATATTTAATTTTAACGTTTCAAGTGGATTTTTAAAGTTGAATTTAAAATTACTCATAAATCTATTATTATATATTCAATATTATTATAATAATTTGTAACACAAAATAGGATATCGTTTGAAACATAGAATTTTTTCTGCCATTTTTATTGAAAAGATATAGAAAATGCTTTTTGGTAATTCGTTAATATTCATATAATTAAAATTTAACTGTATATGAGATGATATTCGGTGTTGTGTTTATGTTTTTAAATGTAAAAATATTTAATTTACAATTCAGTATTACCAAAATTTCGATTTTACCTTATCATCGAATAGTTTTAATAATGTCCCTGGTTTTCTAAAATAGTTCCTTCATCAAACAAATATGTGATCATTTTGAAAGGTATTTCATCAATATATATTATTGAAATATACTTTATAAGTTTTATATACTTTATAAGTTTATCAACTTCATCGTTTCAATACATATTTGAATACTTAATATTACACAATTGTGGATTATTTATAAAATTATTAATATATAGATATAAAATTATATATCCAATATCTTAACTCTGTATTTGAAATACTAAATAATATAAGATAATATATATTTAGCTGTCAATTTTGATTCAATATATGATATATAAATAATACTCTTATCAATTTCATATATAGTCACCATCGTATATATATGTATTGCGTTATCTGTCAATCATTTTTCTAAATTAATGAATTATATAATTATTTAGTTTGGTTTAGATATTTTATTTTTTGACATAAATTATATCTGAAACTAAAACGTATATCACAGATAAACAATAATATATAGTTTATAAACTGCATTTATAAAATGTAAATTTATATCTTTTCTTCAATGCATCATATAATGGAATTTCATTGAAAATAAAAAAAAATATCTATGTGTAATACAAATATGAATACCTTTATGTAGTAATACCTTTCTATATACATTTATAGAATAAATATTATTTTTATATCCTGTATAGAATTTTTCAAATGTCAACATAAACCAAATTTATAATAATTTCTGTATATATATACATATAATTTATATTTAAATCTATATGCTGTTTTAAGTTTATAAATGAAAATTTCTTTGATGTTATCATCATCATATTTATACATAACAACATCATTATTATTATTATTAGTATAATTCTGTGTCATTTTTTCGTTTTTGTATTTTGATGATCCGCATGCAAATAGCTCATTTCAAAGAATTAATATTAATACTATATATATATTTACTATACAAAAGGTTTAAATATCACTATATATATAGCATATGATAATATACACTAATACGCAAAGCATGTATAGAATTGCATATGCCAATATAGCAATAATAAATGGTTATATACATACACCCAGCAGTTATATAGATATTATGAAAATCTTTAAATTTGTATATTATATATGACAAACTATCTGAAACAACTATCTCTCCTCAAAGCGTATGATGATGAAATTTTTTTCTTATATCTTCAACACAATCTTTGAGTGCGAGTGTCATATTTTTGTCTATATAACGATATATAACTTATATAAAGTGTGTATATTTTTCAGTATTTGTTTATTTCTAATATTTATATATGTTTGTGTATGTTTAGCAGTTTTATTTTTTATTTTTTTTGTGTTGTTTCCGACCTACCACGTTGTTGCAATTATTTTACGTATATATTTAAATATTGCCACCACCGCATCAGTTATATCATATTATATAGTTATGATGGTTATATGAATTGTGAATTGAATATGAATGAGAGAAAAAAAAGTAATAATAATTTTAAATCTTTATGTTTTTTTTTCTATGTTATAAAGCAAAGGATATAATCTTTTATGGGATAAATGAGATTTTATATTTTGATGTTTACATTTATATTCTTTGTATATACATATATCTTTTTTTTTTTATTATACATTGAGTATTCAAAACATATATATAAAAACTATATTAATTCAAGTGAATTTATGGGTCATTATATATATATAGATAAGGAAATAGTACTAATGTGGTGATAAATGTTTAGATTTTCAAAAAATCGTTTTGAAAAAATATAAACCATATATTTATGTTTACATTTTAAGTATTGTTTAATCAATCAAAAATTATACGAACATATTTTTATTGGGACCAGTATTTTTTTTTAATTAAGGTATAAAATTTATTAAATTATTTATTCATACATTAGATTTCACTAATATTAATGAAATTGTAATGTTATTTTACAATTTTAAAGATTTACATTAAGAGATGATTTCAAAGTTTAATTTCATATAATTTAAAGAATTCTTATATATATATTAATATTTGATGTTTTACAAAAATTTTAATTAATTATTTATATAGATATACCATATACAAAGGAAACATATAATATATATATAGAATAATATTTCTAGGAAATGGTTATGTGTGTTTTATAATAATAGCTGTATCGTATATATACAAGAAAACACTTGAAATATTTAAAATACAATAAAATTTTATGATAATACAAATGAAAAAAACTAAAAAATAAATTAACATTTGAATAAAATTTTTGAAATCGCATAATGAAATATCATTTTTCATTTTTGTTTCACGAATAATTCATAAAACATTAACTTTGAAAAACAAAGTGAATAAAATAATAAACATTTTCAAACTAAATATAAGGATATAGGATAGGGAATAATTTACATATTTAAAATAAATATATATATATACGTATATTATATACAAACACTAAAAATTCACATGAAAATTAGATGATATAATAATTTTTTTTTCATTTATTTCCTGTTGCTTGTTATCCTCGTCTATATATGTATATATATTATTTAGTATATATATTTTTATTACTTGTATATCCGCGAAAACAAAAACATTGAATTGTTTATATAATAAAATTTAAACGTATAAATGTTTTTAATTCTTCTTGTTTTTTTTCTGGAAATGTATAGGTTCCGTTTCATTATCCTTCTTTTTTGTTTTCCTTTTTTTTTTTTGTTGTATCCTTTTACAAAAATTTTAAAATATCCCATTAATTTTCCTCACACTTTGCTTTATACAATATTTATTATTTTAAAATATAAATAGAAATTAAATGATTAATTATAGATATAAAGTTGTTTTATTTAAATCATCACTTGCATTATGTTTATTTTTAAATATTTATTTGTAGCACATTAATTATCCCAAATAATCGTATATGCAATTTTTTCACTAACAATTTTAACGATATATTTATGTAACATTTAGAAAAATTATAAATTTTCTCTGTAATGATATTTTTAGATTAATAAATAATATTTTACTTTTACAAATTCTTACCAAAAAAAAAGTATAACTATGGAATATTTTATTTATTGTCGATTCGAAAACAAAAGATTTAATCTTTTATATTTTACATTTTATAATTTTTTACTTAAGGTGTTTTTGAATTTGTTCATCATGAACATATATTTTTCTAACTGCGGTGTGTGTGTGTGTTCATTTACATCTCACACGTTTGGCTTTAAGCGAATAAAATAATAAAATTTTGTTTTGAGTCTTCGATTATATGTCGAATTGAAAAGAATATAATATAGAAATTTATTCTTTTGGTGCTAAATTCATATATAAATATGTTTCTATGTTTGTGAGTTTTTTATATATATATATCTATAATCTTTTGATAAATCTATGTGAACATTTTATTTAATATGCAAATTAAATTGTATTTTTCTATACTTTTAAAATTTTGTGTTGTTTTTCTATACACTATACACTATACCTATACAAAATACAAACATTTACGAGAAATATTTGTGTGATTTATAATGATTATAAAGAAAATATTACATTATTGGTTGTCGGAATATATATATATTCATTAAAATAATCATAAATTGATAGTATTGAATTAATAAATTATACTTATATGTAGTTATAGCGACCCGTTTATTGATAATCTAATAAATTAGATAAAATTCTATTGATGTTATAAATGAATATATTATATATGAACGTAAAGCTATTAGTACATAGCGGTATAATTTTCACATTGTACATAACTATTTATCTAAAATGAAAAACATAAGTAAAATGTTTATGAAAAATATTGAACGATTGCAAGAAAATCAACTCAACCAGTGATATCTATATGAATTCATCATCATAGATACTTCTAATAATAATCAATTTAACAATTTCCATTATATAATGAAAATCTTTTCCAAATTTAGCACATTCATTTACAATAATTCATTTAATATACATAATATACACTTCTCATGATAAATAAAAATAAATTTAAACTGAAATATACATCTATAACAATAAAAGTTTTTATATATACATTTCTATGGATTAAAAATTGATGATATATTATATATTATAAGTTTGTGCTGCAGTATTTTTATTTTTATATGTTATTTTTTTTCAATTGAATGACATATCCAATGGGAATGGGAAAATATTGCATATAAAATAGTAATAAAACCACACACATAATAAAACATTTTGCATATAATAATGTAAATTCCAAAACCGCACAGAGAAAGAGAATATCAATATAGTGTATTGATTTGAATTTATTATGATTAAAATTTTTATTGATATAGAATTTATAACAATAATATATATACATAATATTAAAAGAAAAACCATTCTTTTACATTCAATATAGAAATTGCTTTTAAAAGGTTTCCTTTCTTATACGTATATATTTAAAAAAAAATAATAATAAAAATCAATAAATTTTAATATTTTATAAACAATATTTATTAAAATATCACCGTATATTACATATATATAAATTTAAAACTAATGGTATTCAATAAATTATTCAAATGCATTTTATTATATAATTTAAATAATAAATAAATAAAATTAAGCTTATAGTTAAATATAAAAAACAACAAAAATATTTCAATTGCATATACAATTTATCAATTTTTCTTTACTTGCATAACGGATAATAACAATAATAACATATAGATACATTATTAGATTAAAAATAGCAACGATAAACCCCCCTACCATACGATAAAAGAATATACCTGAATTAACGTGATGAAGAAAAAATGTATTTTCTACATAAAATCATTAATTCAATTACTAAACGTTATCTGTGGAGAAATACTGCAAGAAATCGACGTTATTTGTATCAAAATACAAAATACCAATTGATCCGAAAGCAAAATAAAGTTTGACCTTAACCTATAATAAATAGAAAACCTTTATTTTATAAAATCTATGTTATATAATGCCCTAATAATAATAAATATATGATAAAATAAATATAATAATCATTTTCTATTTAAAAAAAAACAAAAAAGAAGATATTAATTAAAAAATTCAAATTAGAAAAAATCTACTTCCATTTATTTACTCAAATATATAAATGTTATACCTTCATGGTATATTATAATTTCTTATTATATACCTTTATCATTTATAATGATGTATGATGTACGTATATACTATAAACGTATAAGTATATCATATCATTGCATATATAATAATTATAATCCTTTGAATATATCATAGTGATATAGAAAATAGTTATCGTATTTATATTACGAGTTTATGCGTTGCGATGAAATAATTTTCAATCTATGAATAAATAATGTATTCTAAAAAAAAAAGTAAATACTATTAAATGTGTTTGTATTTAAAAAAAAATAAATAAATAAAGCCTCGTTGTATTTTTATTTTTTAAATTGGTGTTAAGAAGATATTTTTAGAAATCCATATATATATCTTATTATATTAGATACTGCTATAATATCAATATATATAAAATAATGTATATATATAGTTAAATATTTATAACTATATAAGTATTATAAATATTAAATGTGATAATTAAAATGATAATAAACAATTGAAAATAATGCTGTATGTATTATTAAAAGTTTCTAGATATATTGAAACTTGAGAACTTATATATTATATGACTCAAATTTTAATACTATATATATATAGTATTGGGAATAAATATTTTAAATAAATAGAAAACCTGTACATTAGATAAAATTAAATAAATACCATCATTTTGGATGTCACAACAGCGTATATATGAATATATAAAAAGTCGGGAGTTTTAAATTTTATTCATAATAAATTTTTGAAAATATAAAAAAAATCAATAATTTAATTTTTATACCGCTTCACTATATAGTAGTTATACGAAATAAATTGATCGATTGAGCTAACAGGTATTTCAAATCAAATATATATTCATATTTTTCATTTGAATATACCCTACCTATACAATATTATCAATACATTATCATTTGTTGTCCGCGTTTTTTTGATGTGCTATATAATTTTTTATAAAGTGCATATTGCACGTTTTCTATATACAATGCTAATTGATATAGTAACATATATATAGCATAGTTACTTTTTTTTTCTCTTTTCCATGTAAATTTGGTTTCACTTTATTCATCTTCAATATATACATTTTCTATTTAAACGACGACGTCGCGTCTAATGCTTTTTTTTTACTTTAAGTAAAATTTCACTTTACTTGAACATATTTGACCTAATTAATTTTTTTTTTATTTATTACTTCATTGATTGTCAGATTGTATGGTAAAGATTATGGTTTCTCTATATATTAAACAGACATGTAATAATATTTGTAATGAAATTCTTTTGACATTTTTTGTTTGTTTATGTTTTAATATTATTTTCCATTTAAGCATTATATAACTCTATCATTATTTATTACTGAAATGCTTGATTAGGCTGGAAGTTTTATTATATATTAGATATATAACAATATGTATATTTCTCTTACATATTTAAAACAATACCATGTCGTGTATAGACTATGGGAATTTTGCATAGTTTATGTATTGTCTAATTGTAAGTAGATTCAGTATTGTTCATTTTTTTATGTAAGCACTACATTTTTATTTGATTTTTTTAAAGATAATTTTCATAATTGCTAAGGATCGATACCCGGGATGTCCAAGTTCTTAAATCAGTGTAGAATTTTATTATCAATCAGTGTATCATATAGTTTGGAAGCTAAAAACTAATGTTTTAAGATGATTATCTATGAAAAAAAAACTAGATGACATATTTATGGGAATATCATACAGTAATTTATAACTATCCGATATATTTTTTAGAATCATTTAATCAATTATAGTTTTGATGTATAATATTATTTATTTGATATAAGATCTTTCAAGTCAAGTCTTTTAAAGGCCCAACCTATAAAGGCATCAATTCTTGCGATGTATGCCAGAGAAATTGCTTATTATCGTATATTGTTAAATTAATTTTTACCAACTCACTTTTTAAAATTCACAAACTAATGTTTTATAATCTAAAATTAAATAACAATGTGTATAATCTGTGTTTATTTATACAATACAACAATATATTATAGAATTATTAATATATATTAATTTCAACACCCGCACTTATACAAAATATAATTACTTTCTCTTATATGAACACGCACGTACATTATCATAAACTTCATTTAATATATATATAATAGGTATTCATTAAATTAAAATTGCATTAAATTAATTGAAAAAAATTTTTCATTTAATTTTGTTATTGATTTTTTATATATGAATATATTTTCAATTAATGTGTTTCAATTGCATCATTCACACACAATTCTTGATTGAATTATTATATTTTTTTATTTTATTATTATTATTATTATTATTATTATATTACTAACTACGATACAAAAAAAATGTTTTTTTTTGCTATATATTCGTATAATATACAATTAAATCTTTTGAATTAACCTTTTGTATAAATATAAATTATACACAGATTCTATTTCAATTATACATTTCATTTATAATATGTATATTGTATATAATATTTAAATGCGTATTCGCATATTAAACTCATATATATAATATATTTGTTATTACATTATCTTTCATTTATTAATAATATAAGATAATTTATAAACGTACACATCAACTGCTGTTGTTATATGATGGTAATTATTTTATACTGAAGTTATACCATAATATATATATCATGAGAAGAAAATTGTAAAATGATAAATTGATGTATTTTATATAATATAATATTCGTATACCTATATAAAGTATAGAATATAAAACAATTTATAATATTTCTTATATTTTTTTTTATGATATTTAAATGCAGAATAAAAACAAAAAATATCCACCATTCGTTTTACCTTTTTTGAATTTCAATTATAAAGATGTATATGCATATAATTGGTTTTTTTTTATTTGTAAATGTTTTATTACTGAACTGTGAAAGACTGATTATTATTTTACTTTTTTTTTGTATTTTTGTTTCTTGCATTCTTTTAAATTGTTTTATACTGATGTTTTTATTTTAATTTAAGAATATAATAGATTATTTCAGGTGCAAATAAATTCAAAATCATTTATTATATATAAAACTGCTTTGTATTTTATTATATGTTGATTTCCATACACATAATATAAGAGAAATAGAAAATTCACTTTAAAATTGTATTTCAAAAAACTATTAAAGAGGAGTTTTCCGAAACAATCGATACTGTCCTTTTTAAACACTTCCATTGGTTCAGTCAAGTCAATTTTCAGTCAAATTTCCTTTGAATATAATTAATTATTGAATTCCAGAAGTCTAATAATTGTATAAACCTTCAGTCAGAATAAAACCTATTTTCATAAAATGGTACATGTTTATTTTTTTTTCTAATTTTTTCACATATTATGTATGATGGCTAAATTTCATTTGCCAAAATAACTTCTGAACAACGAGTGATCTTCAATTAAACTATTTTACTGATTATCGCCTGTATTAAATATGCATTTAATAAAAAATATTTATTTAACAAGAATTTATTTATTCATCTTGTGAAAAACTCAATTTCAACAATAATATATTTAGTTTTTATTCACATCATTTTTTTTCTATAAAATCAATCAATCAAATTAATTAAATCGAAAAAAAAATAAATGTAAAAAAATATTGCAATTGAAATTGTAAAAATTTTCATTTTAATATGCAATATTTTTTTTTATAAAATAATAAAAACATATTTTTAAAATCATTTATTTAAAAGTAAAGAAAATAGATTGTAAATAAATTAATTACATTTTAATTCAATTATGATGTCTATTTTGAATACAATTTTAAAATGCAGTATATGGTATATTATATATATATAAATATATGAATAAATAAATAATAAATGCAAAATTGTTGAATCAACATATTATTTCTTAAAAATGATAATATTAAATAATATCATTTAGTATAAAGTGGAATGGATGAAATATAATAATAATAATAATAATATGTATAATAAAACCTATCTAACATAAAGACAAAACGTATTCATCATCAAAAACCAAAAAAAAAATTAGGTATATATGTATAAAGTCAACCCTCTTCAATGTCTTAAAAAAAACAAACGTATACAACCTATATCTATGTGCCGCCTCCCCATATGAAAAGCATCATTAATTTTGTAGTCCAGACATTTGTTGTTTATTTTTTGTTATCCTGTTTACTGACGAGGTTTTACTATATTTATTTACCATTATATACCATATAAAACAAAATAATTTATTTAAAAACTTGAATCATGTTAAGGTGTTTTTTTTGTATTTAATTTGTATAATGTGCAAACGATAACTTCTTTGTTTAAACAGATAAAATTAAATATAATAATGATTTAGAATTTTCGATCTAGAATATTACAATAACGCAAATAAATTATTAGTATATTATATCATACATATCAAAGATGAATTACGATAACCCTTCAAAAGAGAGTGTTTAAATGCAGTTATGGATTTATTCAAAATAACAAAATAATATATGTATGTATGTGAATTAAATTAATGAAGTATTACTTTAAAATAAACTATTCATCAAACAGAAAATGGAATCTTATAATTTATATTTAGTTTTCGAATATATTTCTCAATAATATATATATAGCATTTCCATATAACTTTTATTTGAAAAACTGAATTGAAACAAAAAAATACCAAATATAATATAAAAAAAAATATATACACACTCATTATTCTTTATTTTTGAAGATATATAAACACCAAAAGAAAAAACGAACCATATCAATTTTTGTATTATATAGTTTTTTATATTATTACATTTTTTTTTACATATAAATAAATAAATGCATGCAATCCAAATTTTCATGTTTTTCATCATCAATTACATAAGTTCTTTTATTATTTTACATTTTTTTTTTTGGTTTGTTTGATTGTTAACCTCGCGTTCATCCTCAACAACGTTTTTAATATATGCTATAGTTTTTTTTACATTTATATAGTATAATTTATATATAGCAATAAATGATAAGAAATTTACATATTTTAATTTTCTTATAATACTTTATTATTGTATACAGATGCACTCACTCACTATATCTTCTATATATACATATATGGTTTTGGTGTTTTATTGTATATAGCATATAAAAAAACATTCATAATATAATAATTATACTTTCTATATACATGTGTATTGTTATAACTCTATATATATATATATATATATATATATATATATATATATATATATATATATATATATATAGTATAGTCTATTATAATATATTTGAATATATCTATATATTATAAGCATCTGTTTTATCTCTCATTTTAATTCAAAATGTAACAAAAAATATTATAAAATATATTTATGAATCTATATATGCATATAGATATTTATAATATTGAATATATTTTTGAAATGAAAATATACACTTTTCTTTTAGTAGTGTATATATTCCAAAACTAAATGTATATTATTTCAAAATATATATATATATATATATGAATGTGTATAGTAAATCTTCAATGTTACAAGTTATATAAAGAATAAAATAATATATACATATATCTTTCATTTTTTTAATATTATTATATATAGATATACTTTAATTTAAAGAATAGATATATTATTTTCTTTCTATATGTATATAATTGCATTACACATATAATATTGCATTTTATTATACGCTGGTTTGGTTGTTTCGTTATGCATATAAATTTTGGAAATGAATGAACATATAAAAAAATAGAAAAATAAAAATATTAAACACTTTATCCTACACTAATTTTTTTTTCTTTTATTTTTGAAATACAATAATGTTCTTATACACATACTTACAGTTTTCATAGAAATAGAACTTAATATAACTAAAAAAAAAAAAATAATAAGAAAAGAATGAAATGTGCTAGTACTTAATTCGTTTTTTTTATAATTGTGGGTCGGGAACATTTTGTTTGGTTTTTTTTTTCATTTCTTTAAACTCGTACTTTAAGTATATTTCAAAAGTCTGACTTTTTAATTTTTTTTTTACATATATTATATGAAAGTTTGTGTGTGTGTGTATATAAAATTTATAATATATATTCTCTTCATATGCTATAAATTAAAAAGAAAATATCATAAAAATTAAATTTTTAAGAGTTCTTTCGATATTTGTATGTATATATATATATGATAAGAAGTTTTATAATATTGTATTTCTCTATATATCTATATAATTGTTTTTATTTTTCTTTTAAAAATTAAACATTTTTATATTTTTTTAGACTTTATTCTATATATAGATACGTTATATATGTACATTAATTATTAAAGATTATATGCGTTTATAATAAGGCTAAATTTACTGAAATAATTATATTGGTGTGATATATGAGTGGTGTAGGTGGCATATGTAAATGTAATATAAAAACGTCTTTCACTTAATGATCTTTAAAAGTCATAATTTATATAAATTAATTCACCTGAATATTTTTTGTATATTCATATGTCAATCATTTAAATTTTATTAACTATAAGATTTCTATGAATGGAATTGTTTTTCTAAAATGATTGTAGATATATTAATATAGTTAAAATGTCAATTTCTTTTTCCATTCAATTTACGCCATTTAAAAAAATGTATTTATTGTAATATATTGATTAAAAATAAATATATTTCCAAAGGGATAGAAAAATCAAATTACTCTAATTTTGACCCTTTTTTGTTTTTATTTAATTTATTTAAACACACTTATTAATAACTATATATAAAATATGAAATTTTTCCATGAAGTGCATGTATTCAAAGTACAATGATAACGTTTATCATCATCATATCATTTTGATTGCATATATCAAACTCATTTTTCAAGTATATTACATACATACTATAGCTATATTTTGTATATATATATATATAGTTGGAATCTATATAACCTATATTGAAAACAAAAATTGAAGAGAAATGTCTGTCAGAAATTTATTTGATGAATTTATCAATTATATTTATATACATTATTATATATATATATATAGATAATAAAAATAATAAATTTTTGTTGATTGAAATTTATTTTTTGTGAATACTATAAAAATATAAACTGAACCATATAAAACAAAATTGATTTTCCGGTATTTGTTAATACAAATAAAACAGAAAATATTCAACCAGAGCAAAAACCCAATACAAGTAATATAATATAAACAATTATCAATTATTCGTTAAAGATAAATACTTTGAAGTTCTTGAAAAATATAATATTTAATTCATATATATATAAATATAAGAAAAAATCAATAGAATTTCATATAACGATTACATAGAATTTATATAAATATGTTGTTTATTGATGTTAAAAACATTTTAAATATATATATATATTCAAATAAATAAATATATATTCAAATAAATAATTACCGCAAATAATAATTGACAATGATGGAGTATTTTATAAAATGTTTATAATATTTCATTCTCAAAAAGAAATTTAAATAAAATTAAATATTGCCGCAATAACTTTATTTTTACTACAATCATTGATATCGTATATATAAAACTATAATTTTGCTGATATCTGACAATGCGGGATTTAGTATATATATATATATATATATATGTATATAAATATATCTATTCAAAACGAATTTTAAAATTACAATTTTCATTCCTTGTATTACATATTCTAATATACGAATAAAGTGTTTAAAGAAAAATATTGACATTTAACCGAAAGTTTATCTTTATGGGTATTAAATTAAGGTAATTTTTATTTATACTTACCATAAATTCTTTTTATATGGTCATTATTTTAAATTTTGTTAGTCATCTCTGCGTTATACAATAAAATAAAATATAAATATATTTAAAAGTATCCTTTTTATTTTTTGTTCGTAAATATTTATTTTTTTTAGTGACCCCCACATTCTCAGAATGTTATCTTAAATAATATATATGTATAGAGACTTGAATACATTATATGATGAAAATTATTATATAAATATGACTATATTTTTATACCGCCTTACATAATTTTTAAATTTAACACGAAATGCATGTATGTAAAAATAAAAGAAAAAAAGGATCATAATTTAGTGTAAATATATATATATAATCTTATTTTGCGATCTATTCTGAATAAAAAAAACTAAATAAATAATGCATCTATATATTTAGATATAATACATATAAAATGTTTATCTTTCATTATATATATATATATATGTATATCTGAATTCATATTTTTCTAAACGCTTGTTTTCATGTGCGTAATATACCTGAACCACCAAAAAAAGGTTATATATTTACTTCATATGTACATATACCTATATAGTTAAATCTATATAATAATAAATTTCAAATGACAAATTACGGCCTTTCTATCTATATTACGAAAAGAACAAAAAAAAATGTTAAAATTTATTACTATTTTTATCTGTAATTTAAATGTTTTATTTTTTATCTATCATATATATTCTTTTGTATAGCTAATAAATGTATATAAAGAACCTTTATTAAATGCGTTTAAATAAAGGTAAAACAAGTGTCCTATATATTTTCACTTTCATAAAAGGAAAAATTCATCATAAGAATTATTTAACTTCTATATATTTGTATATGGAAAATATTAATATATTTATTATATACATGTTTTATTTGTTCTATTTTTGATTTCGTTGTTCGCGCATTTTTGAGAGTAAAAGTTTTCCGTTCTATTATTATATAATAAAACGATTGAAAAAAAAAATATTAATTTTTTTCATATATTAATATTTTCTTATCGTACACAGATAGAAATAAAAATTATGATAATAAACTATATAGATAATGAACTTATTTATGGTATATATATAAAGAAAACTCCCGCCACATAAACATCTTTTTTATTTTTAAATAAGGGTCGAGGTCAATTTTATATAATAATATTCTATATATTTATTTATATTGTGTATATTATAAATGGTATTAATTTAAAATTTTGTTAAAACACATCAAGTCAATTTTCGTTTAAACGCTGCAGCGTCTATTTCAAAAACAACAAAAAAACCTCTATATATATATATTTTTTAATTTAATGTGGATTAACTTTAGCGATGGTTTTTTTTTTTTTGTACATCATATATATTCTTTAATAATAAATTATACATATATCTATATAGATTTAGTTAGATAGATAAATATACATATATACTTTTAGATGTAAACGAATTCAATTTAATATTAGATTAGATATATGGATTTACATCGTATATATATATATAATATATATTATTTGAGAATACATAATATAAAATTTTAATGGATTTACAAAAGAATGAATTAAATTCATTTTACTTTAATTTTATTTAATTAAAGTTTTATTGTGTATTTTTTTTTGTTTATATTCAACAAAGGGAATTGACATCTACAATACATTATATACATATATATATATATATATATATTATATATATATTATATATACTTATATATTTTTATTTATATAGCTAAAATGCAACCATAATATGTTTTACGCAAAACCCCTTTGATAAATCTGAATATTGTCTAGTCTATGTATTGTATTTACGTACAATAATTATGACCAATCTAAATCAATTGTTGTTAAAATGAAAGGAAAAAAAACAAATAAAAAATAAATTATTCAATCAATTATTTGATTAAAGTAAAAATGGGCTTTAATTGCGTGTTTTTTAAACGCGAAGAATATTTGTTGATATGCATATATAGGAAACCAAAAGCTAAACGCCACAAACTTCATATTTTCATTCCAATTAATATATTTGATATTTTGTTGGTTTTTATATATATATAATTAATATATGGTGCGCGATATGCGAACAGTACACTTATTGGTTATTTATGTTAAATGTCCAATTTAAAATATACTCTTCTTGTATATGCATATATACACAATAAAATTTTTTACCTTTTTAAAGTATATATATATTATGAATATTTTGCAGAATAATGGGATTAATAGAAAAATAATTGTGTTATATAGGCATGTGAATCCCTATATGTAAATTTCGTATAATTAATTATATATAAATATATTTATTTATATTGTTTATTGAATATACCTTCGTAAACGTATACATACGTATATGAATATCGTTTACATAAAATGTATTCCTTTTAGTATAAATTTCCAATTTTATAGCTTCTATCATAAATTCATATTTTATATAATACAATTTTGCGTATATAAATAAATTATTATTATTATTTTGATATAATCAATAATTAAAATTTCATTAATTGAAAACATTAAATTTATTATGTTAAATTATAAATTTATTACACTACCTGTCATAACGGATATAATAAAGATCTGAATACGCATAAATATATTTCTATATATGTACGTTTATGAATATATATATATTAAATTGGATATGTGTGCCTGTATATTGTGTGTATGGTGTTATACAGTGTCTCAATATATAACAATATATTGAACTTAATATATATAATAATAATAATATTATATAGTATTTATATAGATATATATACCTCTATAAATGATTATTTAACTCAATTACATAATTTAATGTATATATGAAAATTAATAAACAATAAATTGATTTGCCTATATTTATATACCATACATTCCATGTACATGTAAAGACCAAATGTGATGATGTTTATATACGTATATATAAATATGGCAAACACCAACAACAGCAGTATATTATATAGATATAATTAATCAGATTCATATATGTATGGATAAATAAAATAATGCAGTATATTTCAGAAATTGATTTATTATTTTACTCAATATAATTGTAATTAATACCATATGAATTCATAGTTTAAATGCATCCTTTATGATGTACAATAATATTGATTGAAGGTATATGTATGTATAGATAAATAAACGGAAAATTGTTGTTATACAAGAAGAATAAGATAAGGATATATATGATATATATAAACATTATATAGAGAACATAAATTCATCACTGTATAGTTTTAATACCCATTATTATCGTAAAATCGTTTGATTTAATGTATGCATATAAACAATGTCGTCTATGCAATGAAAATGTACCTATATAGATGTTTACATAATTGAATAATGGAAATTTAAACACTTATGAAAATGCTGAAAAAAACGGGCGTAGTCATTTGCAATCCAATGTATATTCATGATTTTTCTGTCGTTTCATAAGAATAGGTAAAATTTTACTCTATATAGAAAAACAAATTTCTGTAAAAACAAAACTTTAACGCAAATTAATTTCTAAAAATACAATTTTATCCATCGTGATAATTTTGTTATTGTAAAACTTTGTAAACAAAATGTTTCTGAATTTTTATGCATGATATATATATGCGATATTGATATTGAAAGAATATCGACCCTATATATTTTATAATAATATACATATGCGGAAAGAAAATCATATATTTATAAATCATATAAATAAATAAATATACTTATGCGTAAATAATTTTTATGCATAAACACATTGCCCATATATAAAACTATAAATAAAAATATAATCATATACATAATAATGTGTGTACCATCACCTATACCTCAAGCAAAAAAAAACATAAAAAATAAATAAAATAAACATGTAAAATAAAAATAGAACCCATGTATTTATTATAATAAAAATATATATATATATATATATATGCTTTTATATACGTACTAAATTATGATAAAATAATCAATTAACTACATGTAACTATATATGTATATATATATATAAACTTTTATGAATAAAATAAATATATATATTCCGCGCTTAAATGCGATAACGCAAATACGTACTGCAACAAAATTATATTTATTTATTTTTTTTTTCTTTTCCGGGTTAATAACATTTTATATATCATCAACATATGGTCATATTCCTATATATATATATATATTTTTATATTTAATTTAGATCATTTAATTTTAAAATATATAAACAAAATTTAATTCATTTCTTATATTTATATATATAATTTATTACAAAATATATTCCTTGCTTTTTTAAAATTAACTATATAATTTGTATATTTTGTCCGAGTTTAAAAAAAATGCATTAACACAATAAAAAATAAAAAATTTATTATTTTAATATATGTCAATCAATTCGTGTTGTATGTACGATGTTTACAATATAAATATATACACGACCATATTGAGGTTTTTAATTTTCAAATATAAACCAAAAAAGAAACAACTAATGAACTAAATTTAAGCAATATCCATTTTTATTAAAATTTATGTTTCTATACATTTATATAATATATTAAAATATTAAAATATTTAAGTCAAATATTCCGAATAAAAAATTCATAATTAAAATGATATATAGTATATATTTATGTATTAAAATCTTCAAAAAATACGAATACTCTATATATATTATTATGAATGTATTATTCTTTGTGTAATTTTTCATTGTTTAATTTGAAAATAAATGAAATGAAAAAAAATTTAGGATTACACAGTTTTTTTTAAACGTTATTATACCTGTCCAAATACAATAATATATATAGTATTTAAAACGGTTGAACAATGAATAAGAGATAATCCTGAAATAACCTATATATAATATTTAATTTAGAGTGTATACGACTAAATGAATTATATGAATTGAAAAAAAAAAATTCTAACAAAGATTTTCCTATTATTTATTTATTTGAACTTTTTTAAATGGTTCTAATTAAACTAAAAAAAATTGTTTTAACATGGAGAAAAGGAATATTTTACAAAATATTCTGTGACATTGTAGCGTTTCAAATAGATCTGGATGATATGGATAACATATATATCATTTTATTAATATACCAGACAATTACACGAAATCCTTCCCTATATTATAATATTTTATCACATATATATATACAAAAATGTTGGGATTATTGGATGACGGCGGATTTGAAATCATAAAAATAATATTTATGTATATCTTTTTCTTTTTTTTTTGTTTAACAAAAAATTAATAAAATTATATCAAAATCCTTTTTGTACCGCTCCCATAACCGTATTCAAAAACAATCGAAAATCATTACTAAAAAAAAATAACGATTTCTTTTACATTATTTTTCATATATAAATTATGAAATTATTGTACTAATTTTATAAATACAAACTTTACAATATTTTTTTTTTAATTTTAAATTTGATTTTATTCTTGCAGTTTTGTTATTATATGTTTTAGATTATAAATCATATATATATATATATATACGATAACACCCCCCATATTATATTTGTGTATTGCGTATATTTTTTATGCGATTATTTGCATTTAAGTACATAAATAATTTCCTGTCCACAATTTTATTGTATAATATAATATAATACTGATATGGATGAGATGATTATGAAATCACAAAAAATAAATACAAAATTGCATAAACAGTAGTATATACACACAGAAATAATTATTATTGGTATAAAGCAAAATTATCTTATATATCCCAATTGAAATGGTAAAGCTCTTTTATTTTAAATTCAAAAGTATATTTATAATGAAGATATGACAACGGTGGGCTTCAAGCTTTTGTTTACAGTCACTATCCAATTGGGTTTATAATATATTATAATAAAATAAAATGATATTAGCAGATTATATGAAATTACAAATTTATGAATAAAAAAAAAATAGTTTAAAAATGTAAAAATAAATGTTTTTATATTGTTTTGAATGACAAATTAGTGATTCAAAAAGAATATAATTATAATTTTCAGCATCCTAATGATTTTGAATATAAAATTATTTTAATATTCTCTTCATTTAATGAACAATCGGCGACCTAAAGCTTTATTTTAAATGCTTATACATTTTCCTTATATACTTTTTTTTTATATATATTTTCATATAAATAAAATACAATATATAAATGGAGCGAATACACTAAACATACTTGAATTATTTTCATTATATACATTTCAAAAGAAAATTTTCAATATTTTTCTAATATTGATAAAATGAAGTCGTTGATAATTTTTTTTTCCAAATTATTATAAAATATATTTAACAATATTTTGGTAAATTGTTAAATTGTTCATTCAACCAAAAATAAAAAAAAAATATTGATTTGATTCTGAAATCGTCCAAGTTAAATGATTTACAAAAAAAAAATTATAGATTGTACAGAATTGAATTGTGTTTGTTATTTTAGTTGCAAAGAAAAATGAATTTATATGTGGGATATATGCATATAGTTAATTTTCCTTTCCATCATTTGTTTACGCACAAATTGAGTATGTTTATTTAATATTTACTCTGAAAACTGTATACCACGCTATGAATAACAAGTCCAACAAGTATTCAAGCTTTTTATTGTCTTATTTTCTTGTTTTTATTTGGATTTTATAAAGCTTTCTTTATTTATATATAAATTCACATCTGCAATTCACTTTTCCATTTATATATTTTTTTTAGATAGACTATCAATACATATGCACGCAACAATATATTTATCTTTATACACACAGTCACAGTTAGTGAATATATATAAATTTATTTTATATTCACACTCAAATGATCACTATATATAATATTATTATTTAGTATTAGAATACACAGTCAGCTCGTCATCGTCATTTATTCATTTAATTTTTTTATTATTATTTTTTTTTTTGGTTTATCATCGCCATTCATCAGTTTATTGAGTTCGCACAGCGTCACAGTTGTGAGAGATCCTGTGTTTTGAATGCATTAACTTAACTGTGTCTTTTAATTTCTTCTTTTCTTATTGCATTATTAAGCTAAACATTAATTTTTATTTTTAAATAAATATATACACCTATATATTTTTCAGTATACTAGTATTTTTTTTTGTGCATTAAATATATGGTGATTAATAATTGTTTTTTTTAGCAACAAAAAATTTTGTAATTTGACATAGAGGAATTGTGAAAGAAATCATATATTATCATTTGATTTTAATCTAACTTCTTTGTGTTTATTTGTAATATATAAAGTTTTAATAACTTGAATTAATAAATGAGTCAGTTATATATTAATAATAATAATAATAAAAAAAAACGTTATTGTAAAAATTAAAAACCATATGGGAAAAAATATAAAAATAAAGTGCGATTAAATTTATCAAAAATATTTATTAATAAAAATTTGATCTTAAGGGAATATATATATTTTGTTAAATTAAATTATATAATAATAATTTTTTTAAGTTCTTTAATTTTTATTGTAATTAATTATATACAGTTTTTTATAAAAAAAAATTAAAATAATATACGTAGTGTGTTGTTTGCGAGTGTGCAATTAATTCGATATATTATATTATATATTGTAACGCCATATAATTTATAACTATAAATCAAATATAATAAATAAAATATCTTGTATGTATGCCAATATAATATACTGAAATTTATAATAAAATAAAATATAATACACAAATGAATTACAATTATTAAAAAAATAAATATTGTTTTGAAATTATAAATTGAATAAAGAAAATAAATGTATATGGATAGAAAAATTTAAAAACGTCATCTATAAACATTTCTAAATATTATATATATATATGCATTTAAATTTAACATCTTAATAATATTGTAAAAAAAATTAATAAAAGTATGTGTTAATGATTTATTGAATTAAATAAAAATGTTTGTTAAATTTATATGATTATGAATTATTATTATTAATATATTACAATATAAAGTGAAATATCAAATATTTTTTTTATAAAAAAAAAGTTTACTATACTTATATATATATATCAATTGTGTTATTAAAACCATATGAATTGTTAATTCTAAAAATTGTTAATTTTAAATAAAAGAATAAGCCTTCAAGCTGTTGCCCAGAATAAAAGATTTCTTTGAAAAAATTAATAAAAATACAGGTATTTTTAAATTCGCATATTATTATAAGGTTTATAATTTAATTTTATTATTTATAATTTAATTCATATATATAAGGATTTGTTTAAAAATAAAGGATATTCATGAGATATTAAAATCTTTTGAATATTTAAAAAGTAAAAAGTTTAAACTCAATTTAAATGTTTAATTGAACAAATAATTAAAATAAAATCATGTATATTTCAATAAGACGAATGTTATAGAGTTTTGTCGTACTTTACTACAATACGAATAATTGAATAATTCCAATATATTGAATAGAAAACATTCAAAAAATCGTATATACATAGTCGAACACAAATATATGGTTGTTCAACGGAATGCGGTTTACATATTAAATTAATTATTTAATTTTCCTTTTTCAAAAGTGCAAAAATAAAGTAAAAAATAATTTAACAATTATACGATTTATTTAACAATTGCGACTGAATGTATATAACGAAAAGATTATAACACCTTTACTTTTTAATCTATATATGTGTACATTAATAAACCTTGGATATATAATTATATTACACCTTCATATAATTAAAAATATTTTATTATTAAAACAAAACATAAAAATAAAAATAAAATTTTTCCCATTCGTAAATTATTATATACGCACATTTTTCAAAAGAAAATCATGAAAACCATTGAAGAAAATATGTATTTTAATTGCTGTATATATCAATTCATGTTATTATTTATGTTTCTTTTTTTTTGTTTGATGAACTTATAAGTTAATTATATTAACTGGAATGGAATATATCAATCAATAAAATTGTATCTATATTTTTGTTACAATTAAGTTATTATATACCATTCCGTATAGTATATCTATATATGTATAATGTATATGCATATAGTTAAACAAAACTTATATATAAATTTCACGATATACAATATTATATTTATAATAACAAATATGATAGAAAAAAATCTATATATTAAATCCTGGTAAATATAGAATATATATTAAGTTAAGTTATATACCAGTTATACGAAAAAATTGTTATTATTCTATATCATTTTTTTTGTTTCGTAAATATTTATTTAAAAATTAATTTGTTAAATTGAAAAAAAAAAATTGAATGCTTATAATAATATTTTCTTTAAATCTGAATTTGAATATTTGTTGTTTATTGCTATATATTTTTTAGTTATATGTATATTAAATTTTTTTTATCGTCTTTTTTACAATTTTGAGGAAATTGTTTCTATTATAATATAGCAAAAATATATAGAAATATATCTTCACGGAAAAATATATATAATATATGTATATACTATAGAATTAAACAAATATTCAGTATATTGACTATTCCATTATATACGCATAATTTTTTATTAAGTAAAAATTTACTCGCAATTTTAAGATGTATAATTTTTTTTTCTCCGCAAAGGTTAATGTTTTTAAAAAAATATAATAAAAGTATATACGAGATCTATAGCAGTTATTCTGTCAGTTACAGACAAACAATTTCTTTCTTAAAACACTAATTTGGTAATAAATATTCCAATATAAGGAAAATTTTAATCAGGAAAGTTTTTTTAGTATATTCTTGAATATAGCTATGAATATTTTACGATATTGAACATACAACTTTTTTAAATTAGTTTACTTTTATTTTTTTCTGCGATTACACAAATATTTTTTTATCATTCAAAATGTCAAACATCTGAATTTGTTTCAATTTTTTCAATGTAAACATATAAATAACATACTTTTATTATCACATTTAAATAATAAAGCGTTTTAATATATATACATATATATAGATTATAAAATATATAAAACACATAAAACCAAAAAATAAATATATATAATATCTCAATATTTTTTTTATTTATAATTTAAAAATATTTTATAACAAAACAAAAGGTCATTGTCAAAAATCATTAAAACCTTGACATTTCGCTTGCGTTTTCCATCGATAATAATACTGATATTATAATACCCTCCAAATATTATTTTATTTCGTGTTTTATGTTATTTTTCATAACACAAATTAAAAAAAAAAACAAAAAACAAATTATAATCTATATATTTATTCATTTATTATTTAGATATATATATATATATATATATATATATATATATATATATAAATGTATATTGTATATTATTACAACAATCGCGATGTGCTTATCAAATATTTATTAGGGAAATATAAACGGATAATTTCCCATCGTATTGGGTGTTATATGAAAAAAAAAAATTGAAAGTGACAAGTGTTTATATAATATAATAACAATAACCGCACATACTCTAAACGTTCATTGGGACATAATAATTTAATAATCAAAATAATAACGTATTCATTCATCGTTTGTCCGTTGTCAGTCTGTTCGCAGTCTTGTTAGGAACTATTTTTTATTGACGTTAAATTAGTTTTATTTTTAGGTCTGATTTTTTTTTAATCAAAATTATAGACGTACTTAAATATATATATAAGATTATATATATATTTATAAAGATATACTTTATTAAAAAAAAAATTAATTTTTTATGTCGTATTTGAATTTCTGTTTCTTATAATTTATTTTAGAAAGTAATATGTATTTTTGTTATTTATAGTATATACAAAGGTATCTATTATATGTTTATGTTGTTTACATTTTTTTTCTACTGATACTATAAGGGTTACTAACCCATTATTATTTTATATAATATCAAGTCTTATAAATAGAACATTATATATATAGAGTTTCTTAATATAAAAATATTGTCAACCATAACAACATTGTATCCTCTATATATGGAATACAAGCATACATACATTTCTGATATTACGTAATATCGTAATATATATACATGACATAATCATAAGTCACCATATTATATATCTAAATCTAAATATATATATGCACAATAATACAAATTATATATATATATATATATATATTTAAAAGACTTTCTTGTTTTTATTTCTACTCTACTGAATATTTTACATTTATTTCTTTTACTATTTTATATTCATCATACAATCATGTCTCTGTAGTCTCTGTGTACATATATAATAAAGTAAAATTATATATGTGGGTACATTTATATAAATAAACATAATATATAAATTATATATATATATAGATAGAATATTTGAATTGAAAATAGACAAAAAAATGTACTCTGACTGAAATTGTGTCTGCGTTATGTACACTACACATATATATATACTAGTGCACACATGAATATATTTTTTTATATAGGTATAAAAAGAAATTTTAAAACGATAAAATTTGGATAAAAATAAAATTTAATTAGAATATTAAATAGAGATCTTCTTATGTAAGTAAATACATATATAGTCACTCTGTATCCTCAAAACCCTATAACAATGTAACCTTTACACTTTTAATTTTATATAAAATGTATATGAAGAACGTTAAAATAATCATATCCATATGGTATGATCAACTGAAAATATAAAATATACAGGATGAAATAAATAATTTATGACTGTTATATATCGATTGTTGCGTATCTATATCGCATGTATACAAATTCAGCTAAACTAGCTTTTTGGGTTTTCATTATAAATTGTTGCTTGTTGCTCGTTTTTTCTTTATTACAACTAAATAATTTTGCTTTATATCCTACTGTAAATTACTAATTAATATGTATATTTTTTTTATGTTGATCATAAAATTATTCAAAAACTATAACTACTCAAATTTAAATTGTTATATATACTTATACATACTTCTTAATCATGCAAAATTGTATAATAGATGTTTAACAAAAAAAAAATGTTACAATTTTACTAATAGCAATAAACGATATACATATATTATTTCACGAAGACAATATGGCTTCTTATAAAGTTATAAGAAACTACAATAATAATAACAACAAAACAAAAAAAAATATGCAAAAAATATACTATAAAATTTATTTCAATATAAAAATAAATGAAGGTTAAAATTATCTGTATATATTTTGCTTTATAAAAAATATTCATATATATGTATATATACTTATATATATTAATCACATGCCGAGATTTGTAAATCTCATATATACTTATGCATATATATATATATATAAATAAATTGCAAAAACACAACAATAATAAAAACAATTTGTTGCAATTTTTCTGCAATTGACACATTTTTTTATGTACTTTGTACGTTTATTTTTTTGCAATTCAACTTTCAGTTATTATTTGTGTATACGATATTTTATGATAGTTAAATTATTTAGTATTTTGCAAAACAAGTGTGATAATAATCGTTCGTTTTCATTCTACTGTGTTATAGAATTGTAATAGACGAAACAAAATATAGTATTGCATTTTGCTTTATTGATTATTATATATTGATTATGAGAATTTGTCTTTATGGCTGTGCGCGACTATAGTATATACAAGAATATCTCTTATATATTCAGATATATTCAGTTGTATAACATCATTAGCTTATTAATGAATTGTTATCAAATACAATAATCAATTAAGATAAAAGATCTTATTAATTGATATCTAATAATCAATCCTTGGCGGTAAATGCAATTTTATATTTTATTATTGTATATATAAATCAACATTTATCTATAATTTAGTGAAATGACATGCTGCTATAATTCATTTTGTTAAATTAAATAAAATCACATAATTTGATTACTCACTCTTTTTTTGTAATATATATATCTAGGCAAATGTATATTGAATTTTAAATTGGTTAGTTTTTGATAAAATCAATATAAAATATGTTTTAAGAAAAAAATATATTATGATTGATATTTATTTCTTTGTCATATAATTCCATATACTATAAGTTTTTTTTTAATAATGAGTAAGATTAATCGAATTTTTATTAATGTATAATATATAATAAAAAAAAAGTCTTGTCATTGCAAAATCAATCAATAATATATGGTTCATATACGCGGCAATGAAAATTTCAATGGGAAATTTTTTGTTTATCTTTATTTTCTGCACATTTTTCTATTTTATGCAAAAAAAATAAACACACATTCATACTCATTTTATCTATATAAAATGTTTCATTCATTGTTTTTTTATATATCAAAAAAAAACAATGAATGCGATTGATATTTCCATATTTTCTTTTAAATGCAATTTTAAAAACAGAAATTTTATATTGAATCATATATGTATATAGTATATAGTATATTATAATGAGAAGGTTCTTTTTTATTTTCATTCAATTCATTTTGTATATATAAATATTGAAAAAAAATAATATTTTTTTTTACGGAAGTGTGAAAATATTGAGATAAATTAAAATAAATTAAAATTACCAGAATGTTTTTAACAGCAAATTGTATTTATATTAATATATTTATTACGCACATATATATTATAATATTAATATACGTACGTACGCAATAAAATTCACATAATAAAAAGTTTATTATAAAAATTTTCATGTATTTCTTTTTTTTTTGCAATTTTATTTTTAATAGCTACGTACTTAACTATTTAATTTTATGTATGGTATACATTTTTTTTTGTTTTGTTTTATAATTACTTTATTATTTGCACATATATGTATATATAAAATTAATATAATAATTTAACATATCATATATATGAGTATTATCCTGATGAATTTTAATATAATAATAATGAAACAATTGTTACATGCGTAAACCATAGACTTTTCTAAAAAATTTTTATTACATATATATATATGGATATTTTGCATTAATGCAATTTAAAATAATTATATTTCGTATCGAAATAAGTCTAAAAACAATATACAATTAATGTTTCTAAATTTTGAAATATTTAATTTAATAAAGATAAATCAATTTTTGAAAAAGAACATAATTTTTGTTGAATTCACATGAAAATATATATATAGTATACATGAACAACATCATTGAAATGAACATAATATCTGTACTAAAAAATAATAAAGTCATTATTTAATAATGACATATATTCAAAAATAAATAATTATTTATCACTTTTTGAAATTGGGGGGTAAAAAAAATCCTATATTTAGAGGATATTTTTTACATTGTATATATTATACAAACATTTTATATTTTTTTTTTTGAAAACAACAAATTGAAATTAATGATTGTTATATTTTATGTGGGTTTATGCGGCAGTTTATTTTTTTTTATCTTTTCATTTTACATATTCGATATATGGATAAAAAAAAAGCATATTCTATTATAAAACATGGGATAACAACATAGTCATTTTTATACATAAATGAATGACATCAAAACCACATAAACAAAAACAAAAAATTACAATTACACGAAAAATATTTATATATTTGAATATTAAAATGTAATTTTAATGTTATATAGATATATCTATGCGTATATGCATATATATTCGCCCCCAATCCAATTTTTCAAACATGTATTTGTATTGCAGCATATATTTGACAAGGCCCTGAATATTTATTTTCTCAACGGACCACGACAAACCACGATTTATTTAAATATTATGCGTATAGATATATATATGTTATAATATGTAAATGTATATAGCATAATATTTACAGGATGGACATTGATCAATGTGAAATGAAGATTGAACGTTCTATTAAGTAAATTTTAAAGTAATTCTATCATATATATAATTAGGAATAAAGAAATAATAGATTTATAGACGATTGCTTTTTCAATAAAGTATTAATATAAAATAATTTTACACTTAAAAAATTAAAAATCTATTAAAATTAAATAATTTTATTCTTATAATAATATGATTTCTTATAATAAATTTTTTAATTCTTATATATTTATTATCTGTATAGGAATATTCAAAAACAATTTTATTTCAATTTTTATGAAAATTTACAAACTTATAGGATATTTTAGTTAGAATTTTTATATACTTAAAACACATTCAACTGTGATAAAATTAATTTTGCAAAAATAAACCAACGAAGAGTTTTCATTTTGTAAAAATATATACAAATAATCTTATGAAAAACTTTTTAAGATTCTCATATATAGAAAAATTTTTAAAAATTACATGGATATGCAATTTTATTTATATATGGAAACCCCATAATTATTTATGTATATGTACGATATTTGCACATACAAAAAAAAAGGTTAAAAAAAACCTTTATAATTGAATAATTCTCGTTCGAGCACGCAGTATTTATTTTATAATGTAAATGATATATATTTTTATAGGAGTATTCAGTATATGATGTATATAATATATATTTACACAGCAATTACAAATGAAAAATGTTTCCTAATAATAAAAAAACTAAAATATACAAGTGTCATTTATAATATTATAACCTGTAATTATTATTTATATTTATACTCCACCAAACAATACATGATAATAATATATAGAAAATCAATAAATTTATTAGATGGTTTTTCTTTTTTTTTTTTTTGTATGTTACTGTTCCTATTATTAAAACATAAATGTATTTATTTATATTATAGTATATAAAAGAATATAACAACAAATTTTATTCAGAATATATTATTAGAGAATTTTATATTCTTTTTTATTTTTCATAATATATATTTTAATTTATGCGGCCGGCCAATTAATTGAAATAATATAATAATCAAATAAAAATGTATGTATATATATATGATTATTTATAAATCCTTTTAATTATAGGTCTAACAAAATAATTTATTAAAAAACAAATAATAGATTTCATATAATTTTAAAAGGCGGACGAGCTATTCAAATTTTATATCAATTTATATAAAATTAAAGAACTCACTTCCATATACTAACTACTAACTAAATAAAACATATTTTTTTATTAAATTTAATCATGATAACTTTTTAATTTATAACTATACGAATGAAATTTTGATATTCAAATCTTAAAGCAAATACAAAATCTTTCCCAGGATATAAAATCGTAAAAATACGAGCTCGTTATTGAACATATACATACAATAAAAATAAAAAATATCTATAAAATTGAAATTACAGTAAATTATAGATAACATCAAAATAATTACTATCCTTTATAATATATATATAATGTACTTCGGCTATTGTTTGCAAATAGAAATCGGATAACTCTAATTGATTGTATATATGTATTTATATTGACAAAAGATTTTATTTACATAATTGTTGTATTGTATATTATAAATGAGTTTTATTTTTAATTTTAAATCTCATCATAAACATTTATTTATTATATGTATATATACGTAACATCAAAGCCTGGGTGTTATCATATCACTGAACATTTATATTTTGTTTTATATAATCCATGTCAACACAAACACATAAATATAATCCTGTAAAAATATTTTTTACAAAAAAAGTTTGTAATATCTATTTGATCCATTTATTTATCGTTTATGCATGCATGCTTCTAAAAAACGTGATTTATTCATAGTTATTAAATAACATTGATATACATACATATATATATATTTATACTAGTATATTTCAATTTATTTCAATGATAAAATAATTGTATACGATATTACTTTTAGTATTTAAAATTAATGTTAATTATTATATCGTCGTATCTCTTATATATATATTATATTATATAAATTGAATTGTTTTCTTAAATGATTATAATTCTACAAATGTGTGTGTTGGTGTGTGTGTGCTCTATATATTATAATAATAATTAAATAACTTATCAATTTGTTTTGTATATATAAATATTTTATTATGTATTTTTATATACATATACCATAAAAAGCATGCATATAATGAATGGAAATTCAATTGATATAATCATACAGATACCATTTATATATAAATTATTATCTATTATATATATACATACATATAATATATATATGGATTATATATTGCGATAAAATAAACTCAATTTACATGAATAATCACTCTAAATATATAATTTCATATATTGCTGTATATAATAAATTTCTGCGATAAATATATGCGAATATAAATATTTTAACGTCGCTTTCAAGTTTGATAATCTCGCATATGTATATTGTGAATTTATTGAAATTATTTATTTATATATTAATATGCGATATTATATATTATAGAATCATTGCATTTTCTTCCAAATATATATACGATCATCGGAATCCGATCAGATCAGATCTATTTATGAATATATATATTACATCATTTTTGTTCCTTATAAAAAAAATTCTTATATTCATAAATTAGATATATTGAACGATTTAAAAATTGCAATTAATATAAACAAAAAAAAAATAATTGAAAATATATAACCAAATTTTCCGCAAATTGTGATTAATAATAAATTTTTCGTAGAAATCCTAAGTGTATATATGAATTTATTACACATATATTGTAATTGTATATATAATAATATTAAAGTGGATTATCATTTTTTTAAATTTACAGAATTATTTGTTTTTTTTTTATATTTCTTATAAATTCACTTCACTTAATACTCGGATATAAAAATTGTTCACCTGATATAGTTCGTAAATAATTTATCAATACATAATCAATTGATTTACGTTTATCTTACGAAAACCGTAATATATTTGCATATATTTCTTTTATTTTAATTAATTCACTAAATTCACTATATAATTTAATTTAATATAATTTTTCTCAAATAAATAATAAAATGATTAATTAATATTATAATTATATGGATGTCACCTTACAAGATGCATTTACGCAATTTAAAATGTGTACTTACGTGTAATATAAATTATGTATATATATATATATATATAATATTTTGTATATATAATTAATTAATTAAATTTATATACATTTGATCATTATAATTAATTTTTGATATATTCTATATAATTTTTTTTTTAATTTTATTCTATTGATTTAATTCATATATGTATATGAAATATATAAAGTATTATAAGTCCTACATATCTTTTTTTTTTTTTGTATATGCACGAGATATTTGGATTATAATTAAGCTGATTAATTATATATATATATATATGGATATATAATATATATCGTATAATATTATCCTTGATCGATAATTTATATAATATGATAAATTATTGATAAATTTATAGATATTTTCTAATTTATTTGGTATAATTACATCTTTTAATTAGATATATCTTATTTTGTATTTATTTATTCATTTTGCATTTATTATAATTTATAATATATTTCTTTTTTTTTATAATCTATTTATGTGTTTTGTTTTTTTTTTTTTCATTCATTTCTTTTTCATCATTATACCACTTTCCCTTATAATATATGTAACGCCATTCTATATTATGTACTGTGGTAATTTGCATAATTTTCTAAATATATATATATACTTACTATAAAAAAATTTATAAAGAAAATTGATTGCTTGGAAAATTTAATATCTATAATATATGTTCGCATTTATATATAAAAAATAAAATGTAAAAATAGACTATATATATAGTCTATAAATAAAATAAATGCATGTTTCAAATTTCATTTTATAATAATGCAAGCGAATACATATATATAAATTGAACTAAATATAATATTATAATAATAATATATGTGAAATAAATGAATCAAGTTAATAATATTTTTTATAAAATCGTATATGATCGAATGACTGCGAGAAAAAAACTTCGACATTCGAATATGTATATTTTATATATAATACAGTGAAACCTCGTAATCGGACCCCTCTATAATCGGACCACCTCTTAATCGGACCACGGTTATGGCACCAAAAATGGTTTTGGGAACAATATTCCCTCTGTAATCGGACCACCTCTCAATCGGACCATGGACCACCTAAAACATATAGAAATAAGTATTTATTACCTCTTAATCGGACCATAACAATACGTATGAGCAAATATATATAGTATACAAAAAGCTATATATATAGTATTCAATAATTTGTTTTACCATTTAAATAAGGCAGATCAGATGCTTGCGGAAGAATAGATGTCATTAACAAAACATCAACCAAAAATAACTTCGCATTTTTGTAAAATATAAAGCAATATGAATGCTTTAATTGCTATATGTATACTGAATTTCTTTATGTTTTTATATGTAACATATTTAGAATATCCTTTTCTTTTTTACCTTTTTCTTTTTATTTAAATGTTTATTATGTAGTTTTTAATTTTATAAATGATATTAAATATACGTAAATTTGAATACATATTGCACGTATTTTATATCGTTTTTTAGTCAATAGAGACATTTTAAAACAGCTACCTCTGTAATCGGACCACCTCTTAATCGGACCACTTTTCTTGTGGTCCCGAAAGTGGTCCGATTACGAGGTTTCACTGTAATAGAAAGATATCCCATATAGTTATAATTGTAATTACAATATAGTTATAATTGTAATTTAATAATGTATGCATTTTTTTTAATATATGTGAGATTGTCCGTTTGTCTGCATGTATATATAAAGAAAATATTTTTTCAAATTTTGTGTTGTAGCGGAAAGTAATTAGTATATATAGTAAAAACAAAAACCAATTAAAAATTTTTTAATAAATAATATAACACAATTGCTCACTAAATCACTGAAGTGAATTTTTTTTGAAATGTTATGAAAAAAAATATGAGTATAATCAGTACATGAATATAGAAATAGATAATCACCTATAATTGCTTAATATATATATTTTACTTTTTTTTTATCATGCGCCTGATGTTTTCAACAAAATTGTGTACGATGTAAATTATATTATTGTATATTTAATTGATAAAAATTATATTAAATGCAAATCTATTCAATTTTTTTTGTTGTGTAGTATTCCAATATACATATATAATCAAATATAAATTATATATACTAATATTTACATATATAATCGACATTTGATTTCAATTGATTTTTAGTTAGAATAATTGTGGAGGAAAACCTGCTGCTTACACACATTTAACTATAGCTATTATAAAGGTGTACTGTACATAATACATATATATATTTGTTATATTCATATATATGCGATTATATTCAACAAGTACTGCTATATATATGTTTCTCGATTGTTATATCGTATCACAGAATCAATATATAGCAAAACAAAATGTATTAAAAAAAATAGTCAACTTGCTTGCATATAACAAGTCCAATTTTTTATTATAATTTGATGAAGCTGCTTTAGTATTTTCTTTCATATATATTTATAGAAAAACAATATCATATACTCTATAGTCTATACAACCAAGCGCGCATATTTATATAAAAATAACTATGTTACAAGCTTATTAACGTATGTACATACATGCCAAACTATATACATACTATAATATAATAAGATTTAATATATATCATAATAATGAATAATAATTAGTTTTTGTAATACGATACATTATTATTTATTTTAAAGAATAATAATAATAATTAAAATGAAAAAAAAAAACAAAAAATTACGAAACAAGTAATGTTTGTATTCATTATAATCATTCTACCATTTATTTACTACTATTATTATTATTAATTAATTATTATAACGTGTATTTTATTTTACTATATATATATATATATATATATATGTTTTTTTTTGTTGTGTTTGAAATGTTCATATGCATTTATATATAGGTAAATAAATATATGTAGAGATGAAAACACATGCATCTTTAGAAAATGTATATTTGTAATTTGTATATATAGTGTTGTATAAGACCTAATGGTCATTTATTTTATACGTATATAAATTCGAATTTTCCAATATTTGATCCTATATTTGATTCTTTTTTTTTCCTTTAAGTTCAATATTTTTTTGATATTTAATGGAATTTTCATTTGAATGGATGAAATAATTTTTCTTCATTCATATATGATCATGTTCTGTAAACGATTGGATTATTTTACAATCCGGTATAAGTGCTGTATGTAAGAATATCCTAATTTTTTTGGATCGTAATTTTTTCACGCCCCTCTATTAATCAATTAGTGGTTGTATCCAATATGAATCGCGATGTCAATTTCCTATACATTTTACCACGAAAGTCCTGTGATTAAATTGTATTTTCGCAAACTTTGTTGTTGACCACTAAATACAATATGAATTATTTAATATACACACACGTCTTATACATTTATTTTCAAAATAAATAACAAAAAAAAACGCATTAGGTTTACATTCATATATATACTTATACATATATCTTTATGTGTGCCATTTTTATTTATTGTGCGTGGAATGAATCAAATCTCAATTGTTTTCTATATATATAAGTTTTTTTAAAGAAAAAAATGTATATAAAATAATCATAGTTTGTGATATTATTAGTCATAGCTGTTAGATATTGTTTTCTTTTTGAATATAGTATTATACATTATATAAACTAATATACATTAAATATATATGGACAAAACGTTGACAAAATATATATGCATGCATATACAGCCTCAAGGTTTTTGAAAAGTATGGATTATGAAATGTAATTTATGTGCATGCATATATATATATATATATATATATGTCTTGTGTATGTATACGCGTTTTATATTTTATTTTGATTATGGCAATAACTATATCATATATGAATGTAAAATAATATATACTAGGCACATGTATAATATTATATATATGATTATAATCGTATGGACCATGTAGAAGTTTATATATATGTATTTATAGTTATCATGAATATATAACGAATGCATTGCATAGTTTTTCATAATGTTATATGGCCTTACATTTGGTCAACAAAAAGGTAAATTTACCATAATAGGTAAAAGAACTATAGAATGTTATCAAAAAAAAGCTCTTAAACTATTGCTTGTCCCGTTGCCCGGTAATTTATATTGATATATATATTGAAATCCTCAAATAAGTGATTTAGAATGTTAATAAGTTGTAATTTTATTTGTCAAGATTTGTCAAGAAATAATAATATCTTTTAATTAATAGGAATTATAGCTAAACGTATCACATAACAATTTTAAATATCGCATTCGTCAAAAATAACAAAATTTTCATTTAATATATCTGAAAAAATAAATAAAATTTTTATCCTCTTTCTCACATGTTGAATACACATAGGATTATTTCGTATACAAAATTAATGAAATTCGAATTCAACCGGAAATTTCAACGATTCATATATCACAATAATTCATTTTATATTCTAAATTATTGGCAGAAAAAATTATAAATGTATAATTCCTATATATAAATCATATATCATAAAAAATTATTCTGTCAATTATCGGTTCTAAATAAAGATTCATTGTTAAATTATTTATTAAAATATATCATGTCTATACATAAGCAATAAAAAAAAATTATATATATTTAGCGGATGTAAAGATCTGCTCTTATTATAATAATACTTGAACTTTAAAGATTATTGATATGTATGTATATATGCGTATGTGTATTTATTTATATGTAAACAATGAAAAAAAATGATAAATTGAAAATCTTATACAATTTATACATACATATATCGAATCAGAATATAAATATAAAAAATATTTTACATTATTTTATGCATATATTAATATTATTATTATTATGATTATTTAAAATATATACTATATTATATACGAATGCAATTTTATTTGCGATAATATATATAAATACATAATTTTATTTATCGCTGTTTTGTTTCTCTATGTTTCTATATGTATATGCAACATATATACAAATTAAAATTAATTAATTGTTGATGTTTTGAAAAAAAAATAAAATCTTTGTTTTTTTTATTTAAATGAATATATAGAAAAATATTAATTATTCAATAAAAATCCGGGGTTTATCATCATTCTTACAAACGATTCGATTTTATTTTGGTTTTCATCACATCTTTGCTAAATATTTGCCAATCATTTGAAGGAAAATTTCTTGTACCATATTTTGGTAAATAATGAATTTGTTTTTTTGTATTTAATCGATTTGAGACATTCGGGTTATTACCAATCTTTAGAGGTACATTTAAATGCATTTAAATATAAAAAAATGGGCAAAAATTACCTCCATTTAGATGCATCACTCTTGATCTCTATGCTGATGAATATAGCTGTAGTGCTGTCTCTATAAAAATAATTTACTTCCATTTTATATTCTACATTTAACAATTGTGGCATTTTTTTTACTATATTTTTACAAAACATATTTATATATCGTGCGTATGTTTACAAAAAAAAAAAAAAGTATCCAGCAGAAACATTAACACACGTTTTTTTTTTCATTATTTGTTTGAAACACACTCAATTATATAAAAAACATAATTTTACAGGTGTTTTTTCTTTTGGTATATATAGTTTTTGTTTATTAAATTTGATTTGAGAGAATATAATATTTTAATTAATAAAAAAATTGTTACAAAGAAATACAAATTAAAATACAATGTAAAACAAAAAATAAAATAAATTTCATTTATATTTACTTACCATATTATTTTTTGTGGTTTTTATCTTGAATTTTAATCTTTTATTTCTTATTTTTTAAGTAAATGTATATACATATCGCAAATATATACTTTTTATTTACAATTTTTATAGCATGTTGATTTTATAATTTGTTGGTTTTTGTCTTTTATATATATATACATTTTAACAATGTTTTCCTTTCTTAATGCGTGTAAATAATATGATATTTATATGATAATTACTATAGGGAAATTGTTTTTCAGAAATTAAATCTAAATGTTTAATATTATATTTATATATATTAATATGAATTTTTAAAGATGCTCTTGTTGAGATTTATTTATAGAATATATTTTTGTTAGTATAGTTATAATAATAATAATAATAATCTTATACAATATAAATGCGATAATGATAATTATGTATAAGGAAACGAAACCATCTGTTGAGTCTTCTATTTTTTTTTGTTTAATAATTTATAAACTGGTATAAATAAATAAATATAATATTTAGTGCACAGTTCACTAAACAAAAGATTCATTATTATAAATTTAAATACAAACAGATCATCATCAGAATCAACATCAGAATAAATATAGTGTATAATTGGTATAATATATAAGATGATTCTTTTTTGTTTTGTATTTAATGAAATGGTTATTTTATATTCTTTTCCTATCTCTTTATTTATTTATATATATTTTTTAAAATTCAGATAAGTATTTTATATACAAAATATTTATTTATAATACATTAATCTTTATTTATATATATATATATTCATTATTTATATGTGTTGTATAATCTGATGGAGGTGGAGGAGGAAGATGATATATTTATATTTTATATGTAATAAATACATTATATATTTTTTGTTTTTGTTAATTCTAAAACTATCGTTTGCTGTATATTATGTGGTAAAGTGCATAATGCATATTGATTATTTTTAAAAACAAAAACATAGAAATATAATCATCATAAAACATATATACTATATATAATTCTCGTCAAAACAAGTAGTTAAAGTTGCTAATGTAAAATATATTGTAGTGTCCTTTTTAATATCCTTGATCTTTGTGTTGTTGAAATGCATTTTGGTTTACCAACATTAAAAAAGCATACAGTAAAAAACCAAAACATGGTAAAATGGTAAAATAAATAAATGCATTAAAAACTATAATGTAGAGATATATATACAACACAACAAAAAAAAACATCTGACCTATTATAAAAAAAAAATAATAAAAAAAATAAATACCATATGGCGACTAAAAGTTATTTTACACACACTGCAAAATAAATGAATGCTGTTACAAAAGATATATCGCTGTATCTAAAACATATATATATATATATATATAGATATATGAATGGACTTTGTGTCGCTTTTTTTGTACGCTATACATATGTATATATTGAGATTTTGTTCTATATATAAAAATGCACCTTTCTGTTTTTAATCTTACACCGTGTGTGTATAATTTTGAAATATATTCATTTTAATCTTTTATATTTTTTTCTTCTCTTCATAATTTTTGTATTTGTTTGGAATCACTTTGATTATAGTTTTTGTATTTTAAGTTTATTTTATATATTTCTTTATATTTTCATTTTAGTATATGGTATATAAAAGTATAAAAGGCAGCTGCTAATTTGATGCCATAATAAAAATAAATAATGATATTTAATACATTTTATACTAAAAATGCTTTTTTGGAAAAATTATAAATCTCATTCAATTTAAAATGAATGAAAAATACTAAATAATCTTTATTAGATTACACTAAAAAAATTAACTTTATAAATTCAATATTTTTTTTGTGTACTTTTAATTATATTTTTTTAGAACTTTATGTAATATCGCAATGATGTTTTTTATATTTGGATTTCTCAATTCTGTCAAAGATTCTTTTTTTTTTTTATAAAAATTTCTTCTATATTGACTGTTTTTCATACAATGATATTTAAATCCTATATGATTTTTGTATTTGAATGATATAATTTAATCAATTTATTATATAATTATTTGTTATTCCTATGTATTTTATATACAAAATTAGCTATTCGTAAATGTGTTCTTTTCATTATATTTTCTTATATATATATATATTATTGTTATGAAAATATATGCAAATTTATTAGGATTATACGAGTAATCTATATTTATATACCGGCTTCACTGTTCGTTTAATATTATTATATCAAATTTTGGCAACATAAACATATTATACTATACAATATTAAAATGTTATTTAGTAAAATTAAATAATACCATTTGGGATATAAAAATAACTCTCAGCGCTATAAACTTCTATATATTGTACATAATTAACTTCATCTTCTTAAACATTTATTATTCATATACTAATAATTTTATCAGTTTCCATTTTAATAAAAAACAAAAAAATTGTATATCAAAATAAAATTCTTAATTATTTTATTATATAATCTTCAAATAATAATTACGAAAAAAAACACAGAAAAATTCGCAAGAGACTTCATTAAAATAATATTAATTTCATCTTATATACAATAAACATTTATTTTTTTTTACATTTCATATTCTTTTCTTTTTTTTTTGTCAAGTTTGAATAAAAAAAAATATATAAACATTTTTAGCATATGTATATACATATTATAACATTTATATAAAATATCAATTTGTTATATTCGTACAATTTAAAAAAAATGTAACCAAAATTAAAAAAAAAAACAAACTTTGAGTAAAAAAAAAAGATATTGCAAAGTTCTACAAAAAAAGAGAAACAGTATTTATAAAATATACATTTCTTTTTTTACTTCTTATTTTTATATATATTCATTTTATTTTATATGTCACATAAATAATCTTGGTATTTTTTTTTTGTTAAATAAATATTTATATAACTTCATATTATTCGGGGTTTTGTTTTTATCTATATTAATATGTAATACTTTATTTTTTTAATATATATACATACATTTAAATATTTTATTATAATTTTTGAAGATTGTATAAAGTCAAAAATAAAAATTATTTTTATAATATACCGGATACTTAAAATATATAATTGCAAATTATGTGTATATTGCTGGGTTTTGTACTGGTAGATACGAAAAGCAAATTTAATAAAAAAATATATATTTAATATAAATATGTGTTGTGTTTTTTGTATATATGGTGTATGATGGTACTGCGAATGAAAAGTTTTTAAAGAAATTATTCTTATAAATCTACAAAAATAGAACTATGATTAATGAAAGAATTAATCAACCCGTATCAATCATTCCAGATGAGTGTATGCATTTCATTTTTTAGAAAAATTTTTTGGCTTTTGAATGCGCTTCAATGATATCTTTATGAAATGTGATGTTAAAAACATAACTTTCTGGGTAAATGTGTTTAATAAACATTTATGCTATAAACTTATATTTACCCCCTCTGGATACTAATTAGAATATACTCTCGTACATAATTTACAACATCATACGAATCTTGTATATAGAAACCTATAAGTTATTCTTGAAATTTATTACTTAAATTACTTTGAACGTGAAAGAAAATATATTAGTAGATTAATATTTTTACGTAAATTTACATCACTATAAATTAAATCAATGTTTTATTTTTTTCCTTGTTATTATAATAAAAAAATATTCAAATTAAAAATTCTGTTTAATTACACCTATTTAAATATATATGATATAAATATTTAATATTATTATAATATTCAAAAAAAATTCTATTCAACAATATTTATATATAATCATGATTGATGATAATTACATAAAAAATAATTATATAATATATATTATTCATAAATCAATTACCTTATATACTATATATATCTACATATACAATAGAAATCAATTTTTTTTAATATTTTGCATATATCTTATTATTTATATATAAAAAATAATGCGTATGAATATTTTTTTTCTGTATGTAAAGGATATTAAAACAATAATTTCTATCAACAAAATAAAATTTTGGTTTTTCAATATCTTTTTTTTATCAAATTCATTATATTTTTTTATTATCTTATTATTATATTATATTCTTTGTTTTTTTTTGTAAAAATTTAATTCATGGTCAACAATTTATTGAATTATTTAACACAAACGATCTCAATTTGATATAATATTTTTTTGTTTTACAATCATGATACAATGCTGTACTTTTTTTAATAATAATAATCGCATATATATATGCATCATTACCGTTAACTGCATTTATTTCATGTATTTATTCAGGTTGAAATATAACAATAAATATATTATTTAAGTTGTATAAGTATCAGAGTAAAGGTATAATAACCTTTTTATTATTTCTTATATATCAATATATTCAAAAAGGTATTTATATCTTTGTTTTATGTATTTATTTCAGTAAAAAAAGTCGTCCGCCGGGTACATACACTTAAAATTATTTTTATTATAAATGAAAATATGTAATACGCACATCGCTATATATATAGTGATTTTAATATTTACATTTATTTAAATTTTCTGTTTCATTTTGCATATAGTCACACATTTTATATGCGGTTTTTTTGAATAATTTAAGTGGGTTTATTGTACAAATTAATGATTAATACACATTTTTATCATGTGATGAATTCAAAATATATTCTATGGACTCATAATTTCAGAATTAAAATAAGCAAATTTATAAGGAGAATCTGATAAAATATAATTTATTCTATTCAATTTTGAACTTTTTTTTGTTCATTTCTTCGTAAAAGCATATATTAATATTAAAATATAAAGGGTATTAAAATTAATACGTGTTTTAGAAAAAAGCGCGGACTGACGGACGGACGGACGTGACGATAACCCGGATTCCATTTTATAATATAATACATTTTTTTTACAGTAAAATTTTTTATTTTATTTGCTTAATGATAAAGAAAATTATTGTTTTGTTTTATTATTATTGTAAAATTTTTATTAATAATATATATATAATCCCTATCACTTGCCATATATACTAATAAAGTAATGATCATTTTTCAGAAAAATGATTAATTTATACGAGCTACTATATATAAGAATGAGTGTTTGATATTGATTTCAATAAACTGCAATAAAAAATAAATGAAAAAAATCTTATTAGTTTAATATATAAATATATTATATATATGTATATATATGGTATATGAATTTTAATGTGAGTTTAGTGAACCTCCTATAACACGTAACTCGCTGAATATATTATAATTAAATGTTTGATAACAGTATATTGAACTTTGATTCATTTTGAAATCATATAATAATGTGGTTTTTTCATTGGAATTTTTCCTTTTGTCCTCTTCCTATATATACATATATAGCATTCAATTTTAATGTTATAATTTTCTTTATTTTCATCTAGAGTTCTGCAAAAAAATTTATACAAATTTCCAAAAAACATAATCACTGGATTTTATTGAATTTAACACAATTTATAAACATCGCTAATAGGGTGATAAAAAAAACGAACAATATTTGTTTAAAATTAAAGAAATATTTTTTTATAGAAATATTAATGTACATCAATTGTAATATTAATAATATACAAAATATTCTCGCTATTTTAAAAAGTTTTTAAATACCATAATATTCTACGTATACTATTTTTATTTGACTATATATCTTTATTCTATAATATCTTCTTTTTTTTACTGTGTACCGTGCACACAAGTCGCGTATATATATATTTTTTAAATAGCAATTTTCTGTATCCATATTTTGATACAGAGCAGATAAAATATAAAAAAACACATAAGCAATTTTTAATTAATAATAATTGTGTGAGTTGGTTTGGTTATAATAATTCAAAAGTCAAACCAATTAAATTTTATTAATATATTGTTTTTAAAAAATAAAAAAAAAATATGCAATGTTTTATATATACAATACACAAAACATTTTCCCTTTTCAGTGTTTTCTATTTGAATATTGTTGCGGTTTAATTTATTAATAATAATAATCGCTATATATTATAATAATTTGTTTAATTGTACTATATGTAATCTATTTCTATAAAAATGTAATGTTTTTATTTATTACCATTTTTATTATTAAATGTGTGATTGTTTGTATGAACATTTATTGATTGTCATTATTTGTTATATTAATTTAGCTTACTAGGAAAATGATAAATAAATATTTATAATAATGTTTTTTTTCTTTTTAATGTTTTTTTTCAGATGAAAATAAATATAATACTGGTGCTTGGGAAGATCCATTACCAATAACAACAAAAGTTTCGTCACCACCACAATTACAACATCATTGTAATAATAATAATAATAATAATAATAACAACAATAATCGATCGGATCCGCTCATTTCAACGTATTCACCAGGAATCAACAATAATACAACAACAGCAGCCAACAATAATATTCAACAAAATAAAAATTGTCCACATAATTTACATACGGATAGTCAGAAAATTAATAATAAAAATTATTTGACATCACCTCAACACCAACAACAACACCAACAACAACAACAACAGCACCAGCAACAACCGCAACCGCAACAAAATCATAATAATAATATTAATTGTAAAAGACTGGAACATCCAACATCGGCACGTACAATAAGTTCTGAGGATAGTTGGTGTTCGGAAAAGGTTGAAGATCCATCTGAAAATGAACTATCGTCGGAAGGTGAAGATGAAAGTGATCGCAGCAGTGTAACATCATCAGCAAATTTTCGTAATAGTCAAATAAGATCAACGTTAAATAAGGCTAAGCAACATTTATCATTGGATAAATGGCGTGGTAGTATTGGTGGTATTGGAAGTGGTAATAATAATAATAATAGTAACAGTAGTGGTGGTCAACAATCGACAAACATTGGTATAGGAACAAATAATTCAACAACAATGGCAACAACACAACAAGAATCAACATCACCGGGTGAATCACCTGGTATTGGACGGTTATCAAGATGGTTTTCAATGAGACGATCATCACATCAATATGATGTTGGTGGTGGCATTGGTGGTAGAGATAGCCGTACAAATAGTTTTGATTTAGAAGATAAACAACAACCATTACCACCTCAACAGCAGCTCTCGCCTAAAACAAATATTAATAATAATAATAATAATAATAATAATAATACTAGTAATAATAATAATAATAATAATAATAATAATAATAATAATAATATTAATAATAATTTAAGTAATAATAATAATAATAGTAATGGTAATAAAATGCCCCAATTAACTGAGGTAATTATATAAAATTAAATTAAAAATTTTTTAAAAAACATATTAGATATTAACATATTTTCTTCAATAACTAACTATAATAATAGACTGATGAAGTGGATCCTGGAAGTGGAATAATTAATCAACATCAGCAGACTGTACGTATGGGAAGTCAAAATAATGGATCATTATTTGGTTCGCAAGGACTAAACAATAGTAATGGTGGTGGAAGAGGAGCAGGAGCAGGAGGAGGAGCAGGAGGAGGAGCAGGTGGTGGAGGTGGCGGTGTTGGCGTTAATTATAATCGTCAAATAACACCAACATTACCATCAGCACCAGCAGGTTTGTCTCAGCAACAACTTAAACGGCGACATATTATTGCGGCTATTGTTCACAGTGAAAATTCTTATGTCGCCACACTTCAACGTCTAGTCAATGTGAGATTTTATGATTTTGTTTTGTTTTTTATTTATTTATTTTTATTTTTTAAGTTTTATGGTTTTTTTTTCTTTTAATTTTTGGTTAATTATTTTTTTTCATCTTATTTTCCAATTTTTGTTTTTTATTTTTATTAATTTTCTTTTGGTGATGTTTTCTATTTTTAATAACTTTATTGTTATCTGTATATATATATAGATATAAATATGTGTTTTTATTTGTGTTATATATACCTTTAATTATTTCTTTACCATATATTTCACACATTACATATTTTTTGATATTTGAAATTTTGTTTTTCCTTTTTCAAAATCAAATTTCATATCGCATCATTCATTAATTTATAATGTTTGTTATATGTATCATTTTTATTTTATGAAATACGAATCCCGTATCAATACTATCATATATATTATTATATGTATTTGGATATTGTCATTAATTAATCATCAGATTTGTTAGATTGTTTATTCTATAGAAAATATAATTTTGTGTAATTTCTATATAATGAATTTAAGAAAGTTTTATTTCAAATTAATTTTATCTTTATAATTTAATTTTGAAAGGTATCACAAACGGTTCATTTTTGTTCCATTTTTGATAATGACTTTACCGACTTCTGTTTAGAAAATGCTTATTTCTCTCAAATACCAAAATATTAAAATCAGTTGACAATAAATTCCGGATGTCGATAGTTTTCAATCAATTAATACTATCCCCTTATCATATCTCAATTAAAAGTCATATAATTTTCTTTAATTTGTTTCAAAAAGTTTCACAAATTTCATTCATTTATTACTATATAAAACTGTTTTTCATAAAATAAAAAAGAAAGAAAAAACATCTTCATTTCTAAAACATCAAACAAATCAATTAATTTGTTTATTTTTTTCTTTTTAATATTAATTAATTTTTATTTATTCATTTTTTTTTTATTATTAATTATTATTTTCTTTTATTTATTGTTCACTCTCACATTCATTCCCTATATCCTTTTTTCATATCCTGTATTATATACTTGCATTTATACCTCGCCGACTCCAATTAATTATCGTTACTATCAAAATTTATTTCCTCAAATATCTATTCTATAAATGTCTATGGTTAAAAAAATATAAGAATTAAAAAAAAATTGCAAAAATTAAATGTTAAATAGCCGTAAATGTGTGTTACTATAAAAATATATAAATAAATAAATAAATAAATGTTTAGTAAATTAAGCTTTTATTGTTAATATGTGTAATGAAAGCAGCAAAATCTAAATATACAATACATTAATTTCAAATTCTTTTTTGAATTTGTTGATACATAGGATTATAAAAAACCTCTAGAGGAAAGTAATCCTCCAATACTTAGTTGTACAAAATTATCTACGCTTTTTCATCGTTTACCAGAAATTCTACAATGCCATACATTATTTCGAATATCATTAGCTGAATGTGTACGAAATTGGGATCGTGAAGAAAATCTTGGTGATTTATTTGTTAATACATTTGGTAAACCAATTGTTTTGGATATCTACAGTGGTTTCATAAATAATTTTTCATCGGCAATGGAATTGGCAAAAATGGAAGCCAAACGAAAATCGGCATTAGCTGATTTTTTTAAAGTAAAACAAATTAGTGCACATGATCGTTTATCATTTTTCGGTTTAATGGTTCGTCCCGTCCAACGATTTCCACAATTTATATTATTTTTACAGGTAAACTATTTTAGATAATATTTTAATTTTATAATTATTTATTTTATAATCATGGATTATTTCATCATATAGGATTTATTAAAATATACTCCACATGATCATCATGATCGTATGGCATTACAATTAGCTTTAACCCAATTGGAATCGTTAACGGAAATGTTAAATGAACGAAAACGTGAAGCTGAACAATATCAAGCGTTTAAAGAGATGTTAGGTCATATATCGGGTACATTCAATACACGTTCATTGTCATCGGATGGTAATCGTCAACGATATCTATTGCGTGAAGATAATGTAACCCAAATGGAATTCAATCAATCGGGATTCATAACAAAATCAAAACAACGAAGACTATTATTGTTAAATGATAAAATTGTTTGTGTATCGGTAGCACCAAAACAATCACATGATTTTGGTGCAACCGAAAAATTAACATTTAAATGGATGTATCCCGTGGGCGATGTTGAAATTGTTGATACAAGCACATCGGCCACATTATCAAGAATACTAACAGCAGGTAAATTATTTATTATACATTCGCACTTCTTTTGTATGAATTGTATATGATCTGCATTATTAAAACTACATTTTATAGTGCCGGTATATTTGTCAAAATTCCAATTACAACATAAAATATTCTTTCTTTTTATCCACAAAACAAATAGGACTGAATCGTGGTGGAAGTTTAAAATCAAATAGTAGTGGTGGTGGTGGTGGTGGTGGCGGTGTTGGTGCCGCTAATACAAGCAATGATACATCAACACATTCATCATTGACAAATGGTGCCGATAATTTATGCAATGAAATGAGTAATTTAATGCATGATTATGAAATAATGTCACGTATAAATGATTTAACGGGACAATTAAAAGGATTTTATAAGGATTTAAATTCGGATATTGTAAAACGTACACTAAGTTCCATACAATGTTCAATACAAAAGAAAGATGAAGAAATGGCATGGGTTGATTCATGTTGTTTACAAATGATTGCGAAAACAAAAAATGGTAAAGAAGAAACGTATACATTCCAAACGGAAAATCCATCGGTAAAAAAGGAATGGATTACCGAGTTACGATTAGCTCAATTGGCATTGGACGTAAATAATTCACCTGCATGGGAATTACCCGAACGCGAGACAAATCGTCCAACAACACGTATGCCATTATTTGTTAAAACACAAAGTGTTTATAAGTCACAGCATCAAACTGAGGTAAATAATTTATTTCTATATTATTATGAAAAGCAACAATAAAATGAAAGAAACATGTAATATATCATTTCTTCTTTTTTCATTTTAGGTTCGCTGTGGTTGCTATTACACAACAACAAATCATAATCGAACATCAACACGTCGTCGTCCTCGCAATCAAAATTATCTATGGATATGTACAATTGATGGAACAAGTAGTCATATAACCATTTTGTTACAACATCAACAGCGTTCGGGTGAATTAAAAGATGTTAATTCATTTGATTTGGTTGAGACCCTCGTAACATCAATGGAATTTGTTAAAGGTTTACCAAATATACCGTCGGAATCGATGCAAACTAATCACATGAATGGTGAATCAAATATGGAAAATGATCCGAAAAGACTGTTAGAGGGGGATACAATATGGATGGGTACGGATACAAGAAAACTACTAATATATTCGGCAACAAGTCCAGAACAAGAAAAACAATTAACAACATTAACATTATCATCGATCACAACACAAATTTTATATACATTGGATAATGTTTTCGTTTCACTGTCAAATGGTGTAATAAATATATATCGTCGTGGATCAGACGGACAATGGCTTTTAAAAGAACCACAAATTATAGCATTTCAATCACTACCATCAATAAATTCATCGAATAATAATAGTAATAATAATAATTCAACAGCATCCGCAACCGATACAATATCTAATTTATTATCTATAAATGCAAATATTTACGCTGGTTATGGTCGAAAAATTTATGTATTAAATGGTTTTTCAGGGAATTTACAAAAAACTTATGATATTCAACAACAACAACATCAGACACCATATCAACAACAAAATCGTAATAACAGTATTAATTTAATGGCCCATTCTGGTATCGGTCTATGGATATCCATGAAAAATTCAAGTATCATTCATTTATATCATACGGAAACATTTAAACATTTACAAGATATAAATATTGCAACAAGTGTTTTACGTTTAACATCATCACAACGTGATAGTGGTAATACAATTAATAATAGTAATAATCATAATTCATCGGTACATGTAACGGCATTAATGGCATGTCGTGGCCTATTATGGGTCGGCACAAATGTTGGCATAACATTAACAATACCATTGCCACGATTAGAGGGTGTACCCATTATAAGTGGTGGTGTTAACATATCATATCATGCACATTTTGGTCCAATAACATTTCTATTACCATTAATCCAAAGAAATCATAATAAAATATCAATGGAATTATTAGAACAACAGCATCAACAATATCAAAATCAATTACAGCAGCAACATGCTAATAATAATCAATATCGACTGTTGGAGGAAAATATTAAAGAACATATAGAACCCGATGGAAAGGTAAAAAATAATGAACTGCCTGAAGATACTAATAATAATAAACAAACAACACCAAAATCATCAACGGAACACCATCAACAACAGTTACAGAATAAAAGAAAATTAGAAAAACAAAATTCATTAGATATCACAACAAAATTACGTGCACAAATAATAAATAGTCCAATAATGATACGTCGACGTCGTATAAAAGAAATAATAAACAATAATGATTCATCGTCATCGTCAACATCATCGGCCGCCAGATTATCAAAAACGTTGCCCCGTGGTCTTGGCGGTTCAAATGCACTTTTTTCCACATCATCCATACATTCAAATACATCATCATCACAAAGTTCAGAACACAGTGGTTGTGATGTTTATGGTTTATACGGCGGTTTAATATATGTGAAAGAAAATTTTGAAGCCGAAGAAGGTCAAGGTGGTAATCTAATGGAACCGTCATATGAATGCTTACGGCGCAGTGATCCAGAATTAGCGGCAATACCGGCTAAAGTTAGCACGTTAGATCGTCGTTTGAAGATGAAAGTTAGTCGGCCCCGTTCATTGGATCTATCCAATTGGTCGGTTGATTCACGTTCATCTAGTTTATATACATCATCGGGTAGCGAAGAGAGTATGGGCATATTACGTCATGGTAGCGGCTGTACTGGTATAGCCGGTATCTACGCTGGTCGTAGTGTATCACGAAATAGTAGCAGTGCTAGCCATAAAACTCAAACAAATGGTTCAGATTTAACAAATATTTGTGAAAATGGAACAACATCAATTGTATCGGTGGTGGCCGATGTCCATACATCACCACCAACCATTGATATCATGATGATCGGTAAACAACAACAACAACAACCAGCAACAATACAAGATCAACACGGTCTACAAACACTGGTTTCATCAACAATGAAAAAGAAAAAAACCAATAAAAATAATAAAAATAATAATAATAATAGCAATAATGATGGTATGGCAGCATGTCGAACAGTTATTATGGTAATGGGTGGACGTGGTTATATTAATTGGAAACAAATTTGTTCTAATTCGGGTGAGAAATCATCGAGATCATCAATAACATCTTTATCATCAACATTTTCCCATATACCTCGACATCCAAATTCAAATGACGCACATATTGTTATTTGGGAAAAGAAATCTTAATATACAAATTGTATAATCCATCAACGCATTTTCAACCATCAACCGCAATGATCATATATATTTTATGGTGACATTGGGGAGGTGCAAACGGATCTTCATTTATCACACACACACACACACACGCATACATATTCATCTAAAATTTTTTTTAAATAATTCATTAAATATATAGTTAATTATAGAAAAAATGTCACTCCATATAATAAAAAAAAAATTTGTAAAATAAAGAAAAAAATTCATACCAAAATAAAAATCGTATCCTATAATAAAATTATATATAACATTAAAAAAATTAAATTCCTGATACAACCTGAGAATTTTCCTATAATTTTTTTTTATATATTTTATAATTATATTGTTTTTGTTATTTTTACTAACAATAAATATATATTACAATTAAAAACTTATATCAATTTATATATATAGTATACGAAAATATCAATAAAATATAAAGAAAATATATGAGCTTAAAAAAATTAAATTATTATTATATAATTTTAAGCTCATATTTTTTTTTATTGTTTTTCACCAATTTCCACCCCAAATAATATTTATTATAAAATAATAGAATTTAAATTATTGCAAAAAAAAAAAAAAACCAATAAAAACCGCGCGTACTCACAAAATATGACGATTTTTTCATCAAATTAAAATAATATAACTAAATCATAACATTTTTTTGTAAATTCTTTTCTTAATTTTTTATTTTTACTATTATTATTTCTTTATAATTTATATATATATATATTTAAAATAAAAAAAAAAGAAATATTTAATAATTTAATTAATTTTATATATTATATAAATGAAAAAATCAATTATATATAATCTATTAATCTAATATATAATTAAAACATTTAATTGCTATAAAACAAAAAATATTTATTTAAACAAAAATTGTATTATATATAAGAATAATAAAATATTAATTATAAATGTTAAATTATATAAATTTTTTTTTAAATAATAATTGAAAAAGAATTTTTTTTTTTTTAAGTTTATATGTGTATAAATAAACAAAACAAAAAATATAAAAGAAAAACTGAATATTTGTAAAAAGAAAAGAAAATTAATCAATAAAAATAAATATATATAATATATAATTTCTTATTTTTTTAAATCAAAATAAAATAATAATAATATAATATTAATAAATAAATGGTTATCATTATTTTTATTTTATTAAGATCAATAATATAATAAAATGATGAGGTGTTCTTTTTTTAATGTTTTTTTTTTATTTAATATTTTTTATTAAAACAATTTCAATCAAAAATATATATGTTATTTAAAATTATGCATTTATTAGTAAAAAATAAAATAAATATATATTTATTTATATAAGTATGTAATAATATTATTATTATTATATATAAAAGAGAAAAATCTACTGTAAAAAATAACACATTGAATATAATTATAAATATTATTATTAGTATATTATTATTATTATTATATATTATATTATTATTGAAAAACAAAAATAAATGGAAAAAAAATGTATAATAAATATTAAATAAAACCAAAAATTTTGCATTATTTTTTAATTGATAATATATTATTTCTAATATTCTCTCTTTTTCTCAAACATATTGAAAATTACAAAACAAGAAAAATATAATAAATAAAAAAGAAAAAGAAATTTTATTTTAAAAATATTTAATTAAAAAATTTATTTCACCCTTTTTAATTAAATATTTTTCAAAATAAAATTCGTGTAAAATTTTAACGAAATCATAATTTCATAAATAAATAAAAAATTTCTTTACTATGTTAAAAAAAAAAATTAAAAAAATACTAATGAAAAAATATTAACAATAATAAAATTCACCCTAATTAATTTACATGCATGCAAAAATTCACAATAAATATTTGCGCATACAAAATACAAATATTTCAATTTTACTATAGGGAATTCCCTATCATTTTTTTCCCACGCTCTCACGCACCATTATCACATACAATACAATATATATAACATATGCATACCAAACATACATACCAGACAGGCATACCAGACAGGGAAATTCCGCATTCCAATCTAAAAATAAACAATGTCTGTCTAACATATAAACATACATATATATATAGGTAGACAAATTTACAAAATGGCTCCCATACGGAATTCCTCCATTGTTTTGAATTTGTACGCGCATGCATTGTGTATGAAGGAATGTATTATGTATGAATGAACATTCATTTCATACACACCACTCACACACTATCGTACAACAGCGCAATAATGTTTTGAGTGGTTTTTATTAAATTCGAGTGAATATATTTTATTATTGAACGAATGCATTTCCAATTTTCCAATGTGTAGTCAAGTGAGTCAAATAGAGAATTTTTATATTTTTTTCCCGATGTATTTATTTACATTTTTTTTTATTTATTTGTGTACAGTTTAGTTTTGTTTTTATTCAACTTGTTTAGTATAATTTTAATTTAATTATTAAAATACAATAATTAATCAATTTAAATTAAATAAAAAAAAGCAATTTTTGATAATTGAAAATCATGTGAAAAATTTAAAAGAATGGATTTAAAAAAAAAAGGATAAACATAATATATCGAATCAAAAACAAAAATATCAATGAATAAATAATAACTTATAATAATAATATTAATAATAATTATAATAATGCACTATAAGATCTTAAATTTTTTAATAATAACCATTGTGATATCAATTAATTTATTTGTTTTTTGTGCAACGGCTTCAAAAGAAAAAGATAATACATCTATTTTTCAACAACAGCAATTGCAACAACAGCAATTGCTGCAACATCAACAACAAATCCAGCAGCAGCAGCAGCAGCAGAATCAACAACAACATCAGCAGCAACAACCTTCATTTGGTCAACAACAACATCAATATTATAACAATCAACAACAAGATTATAATCCAATGGGACCATTGGTAAAATGTTCATTTGTACCATGGGAATTTTTAGATTGTAAAGAACCGTACGATCATAAGGGAAATGTAACAGCCAAAGAGGAAATGAATCATGGTTGTTTGAAATTCGGTGGTGTATACTATGAGGACGTTGAACGAACCAAAGTTCGATGTACTGTTTTGCCAGACATTGAATGCCATGGGAATCGTGTATTTTTCCGAGATGGTGTACCGTGTATACGTAAAACTGGACATTATTTTGTAACAACATTATTGTACAGTATATTATTGGGATTTTTGGGTATGGATCGATTTAGTTTGGGTCAAACGGGTACGGCCGTTGGTAAACTACTGACATTGGGCGGAGTTGGTGTTTGGTGGATTATTGATATAATACTATTGGTAACGAATAATTTATTACCTGAAGATGGTAGTAATTGGAATTCATATGTATAAAATATGGTTTTGCAATTATTTTGTAATAAATAAATTATAATTATATAAAAAAAAAATAAAATTTGTAAATAAAAAAATAATATAATAAATATAACATTCATAATGGTTTTTTTTTTATTTTTTCTAAACATTTTAATGGTTTTTGTTTTCATTTTCCAGCTTTCCATTCAATTGAAAATTTTGTTTGATTGTCAAAATCATTATTTTTTTTTTATTATTTTATTTTTGTTGAGAAGAAAATTGAAAAAATAAAAACAGTGAAATTTTGTGTGTGGTTTGTTTTTTTTTTTACTTTTAATTTTAATTGATAAGATATTTAAAGATTAATTTAATTGATATTAAATTTTTATTTTTTAAATAGTGACAATGGTAAAATTAATTAATAAAAACTAAATTTGTTAATCATATTAATTACTTTTTTTTAAAATTTGATTATAGATACGATTTATATTAATACAAAATCGTGCTGGTAAAACACGCTTAGCAAAATGGTATATGAATTTTGATGATGACGAAAAACAAAAATTAATTGAAGAAGTTCATGCTGTTGTAACAGTTCGAGATGCTAAACATACAAATTTTGTTGAGGTAATCACTATTTTAATTGGAATTATATTGATGAATGTTGGTATATATTCGAATTTTGACAAGCAAAAAACATAACAATGAAATGTGATAAGAAATGTTGTAGATGGGGGCGGATTTGGGTTAGTCAACTCGTCGGCGATAACAAAATTGTTTTCTATATACATACAAAAAAAAAAATAAAACTGAATCGTGTATAGTTTACAAAAAACTATGAAATTGAAAATATTTGCATATGTTTCATGAAAAATTTATATTTTTAATTAGTATTTTAATCATACGGTTTAATGATCTATTTAAATTTTGTTTTTGGAATCCTCAAAACCGATTTCTCATACTTATTTTTATTAGTAAATGCCCTAATAAAACTGGTTTATAAATCATTGTGCGGTGTGGATCAGATATTTCCATTTAAAAGTTTTGTGTTGTTGCATTAATCGATTTTCTTAGCCCATATTTATTAACCATCACATTTCTTTATATATTCAATATATGATCCTTGGTATTGCACAGCCAAGTAAAAAAATACATGAATTAATTTAAAGTTTTTCTTGAAAATAATGTTAATCATTGAAAAAATTTTATTATTAATTACCATTATTTTATATATTTCTTTTTTTATTTATAGTTTCGTAATTTCAAAATTGTCTATAGACGGTATGCAGGTTTATACTTTTGTATTTGTGTAGATGTTAATGATAATAATTTATGTTATTTGGAAGCTGTACATAATTTTGTTGAGGTGCTAAATGAATATTTTCATAATGTATGTGAATTGGATTTAGTATTTAATTTCTATAAGGTGTATACGGTTGTCGATGAAATGTTTTTAGCCGGTGAAATTCGTGAAACATCACAAACAAAAGTGTTAAAACAATTACTAATGTTAAATTCATTAGAATAACTGAGGACGACGACGACGAAATAATTCATAATTTCATATTATCAAAATTTTAAGCTGTTAACGATATTGTATGCGAATAACATAAACTAATGAAATTATTATAAATATTATGATTATAGACAGTAATCGATATATATTGCTCATCATGAAAAATTCCTTTACAATCATTTTTTCTTTTTAATTTATTTAAGTCTTACCATAACACATGTTTTAACGCGGGTATATATAGCTCTCGATATATGACGTTGGTATTTAATTATTTGTGGGAAATTATTTAAATCATACTATTGTCTGATATCATGTATAGATACTTTATTGATACTATATATCTAAAATACTCTTCTTTTATAAATGTTGCCATGGCATGATTTTTGCATGATCTGATTAATTCGTCTTAATTGATAGCATATATATATATTAATAAAAGAATATATAATGAATAAAATATTTCTTATTTATTAATAAAAAATGATAATTTTATTATTGTATTACCAATTATATCGAATATATATTTTATAATTGATTTAAGTACCAATAAACGTAAAACAATTCCATTTCATGAAGAAATTTTATTTATTTTTTTATTATTTTTTTTTCCTATTATTTTTTTCCTATTATTAGACATTTTATAGAATATTTTTAAATTTATAAATAAATCTTTTTTTTTCATAATTATTATTTGTATAGAATTAATATATTTAATTTTTTGCTTCTGTTAAATTAATAAAATTTATATACTTTCCATAATGTTAAATTATATATTGATTGATTTAAGAAATTTATTGTAGTAAAAAAAAACTGTTATTTACAAATAGTATGTGTTTTCATATTTAAATTATGAATAATAATAATAATAATTAATTAAAAATGATATAATTTAAGTATATATATAAACAGTAATTATGCAATACAATATTTAATACAAAATATTTGTTTGTTAATAAATCTTAATTTTAAGATAAAATTTCATTTAATAAAAATATATAAATGTATAAAATAAAAAAAAATCTTAATGTTGTATTTCAAAAACGCTCATTTAAATGAAATATGTTCGGGAAAAACGGTCTTAATATTTTTCACCAAGAGGTTTTATAATCAATTCATGAACCTATTAATATTTTTGTTGTATTAAAAAAAACAAACAAGTTATATTGTGTTAATAAAAATAAATTATAATAGTTTTACCTGAACATGTGATGGTGTTCCTAGAACATATAATACAGCTGCCGATACATCGGATGGTTCTAAAAATGGCATATCTCGCATTAATTCTAAATCTTCCGATGAAAATATTTCCGTTTTGACAAATCCTGGACTAATACTCTATAACAATAAATATTCAATAAAAATCCTTTTATCTGGTATTCAATTTCACATTCCACAAAACAAAAATGCAAACACTTTATTTGATTTTCACAAAATACAAAAAAGAAAATATCCTTACTGTAACTTTAATATTCGTTTCAAATAATTGTAATTCTTGACGTAATACTTCGGTCATCGCTGTAATTGCATGTTTTGTAGCTGGATATAAATTATTTGAATTGACGGCATACAGTACTTTATGACCGGCAATACTATTCATTAAAATAATATGTCCATTTGTATTTTTTAATTTCATCATTTGAAATGCTTCACGTGTACATAAAATAACACCCCATAAATTTGTATCGATTAGTTCTTTAATTGGTTGTGTATTATTTTCGGCTAACAGATAGGTTTTCCTTAAAATACCAGCATTATTAATTAAAATATCACAACCACCAAATTGTTCGCCGATCCATTTAAATATTTCCCGAACTTCGGTCTCACTCGAAACATCACATTTTTTTGCATATAATTTTCCGTGATACTTTGGACCATTGACCAAATCACATTCTAAATTTTGTATACGTTCAACACGTCTGGCCAATCCAATAACAATCATATTTGCCCGTAATAAATCCAAAACAATGGCTGAACCAATTCCAGAACTTGCACCTGTTACAACGGCAACTTTACCTATCCATCGATCCATGTTTTTGTTTTTTTGGTTATTGTTTTATACTGAGATCACTTGTTTTAGATTTGCAAATTAATTAATTACGATTTAAACGAATTTGAATATTACTTAAACTTTTGATGCGATTTATTTAATGAAACTATTTTTTTTGTTTTTATTCCTTTTATAGTAAAATTATTGGTGGATTATGAAGTAGTTTTAAGAATTTAAAGTTATTTTCTTATGAAATAAACGATGTTACTGGTTATAGTTTAGTTTTTGAATCTTTAAATAAATTTTTTTTCGATTTCTTTATTCTTTTCACGGTTTCATGAGCTTTGCTAAAACTAAAAATGTCTGTTTTCTGTCCATCCACTTCCCACACAAAAAGTTTTACTGATTTAATTCGTTCCATCGAAATTAGTTGATGGGTGAGAAATTTAATCGAACTACTGCCCATCGCATTGTACGTTCTTCTCCTGTTATAGTTGTGCCCTAGCATCGTGTTCCTTTCCTATAATATATTTTTATTATTGTTTTTATTTTCTAGATTCTAGATTTTTATTATAATGTTATAGATGATAAATAAAAATTAAAACCTTTTGTTCATTGTTCTATAAAAATAAAACCAAGATATAAATCAAATGAAATGAAATCTCTATATGTATATTATTTAAAATGTAAAATTTATTACAAGAGAAACACTTGACAAATTTTTTAATTGTTTTTTTATTATATTAAATATATTTTTTTTATTCCTAATTGTTATAATGTTTTATATAAAATTTTAACGATTTTTCTATTTTATTAACAAAATATTATTATTGTAGTGTAAAATTTAATGGTCATAAAATTATTAAGATATCAGAAACAGAATCATAAATCAACTTAAAAAACAGAAGCTATATTCTAATGGTATTTTGTTATTTTACGCACTGCTCATCAAAGCTCAGAAAACGGGAACTTTCCACAAATTGATTCAATGTAATTCGTGGTAAAAAGTTTTTCGTTACTGGAAAATTCTTTGGTGACGGATTAAATAAAAGATTATTTAAACTTTATATAGATTAAGATAAGTACATATTAAACGTGAACAATAATTGAAATTCATATAAACATAAAAAGAAATCCTCGTTTCAAAATATAATTAAATAAATTAAAACACAAACAAAAAAAAAATGAAATTTTTGTAATTATTTTTATTCTTTATTTTGTTGTTTTGTTGCTGGTTCTTAATATGACATTCAATTTTTTTTTTTTAAATACAATTTCTTTCTTTTGTTTTTATTTTTCATTTAAATAATAAAATAATTTCTACACAATTTTTATTTTCTTTTTATTTTTATTCAAAAAATTTTTTATTTTTTCAATTTTTTTTTTCTATTTTATTTTTATTTATATTAAATACAATATATATAAATATTTATATATTTAAATTGTATATGACTTTATTGCAAAATAAAATTGCAAAATTCTATATTTACACTTATTATATATTATATATATATATATATATATATATATATATTTATATATTAGCTCTGTTTTGTTTTTTTCTTTTCTAATTAATATACATTTTAATTTTCATTAAAAACAAAAAAAAAATATTATTGATATAATAATTATTTTTTGTGTGTATGTGTATGTTAATAATTTTCTTCTTTTTTTTTTTAAATTAAATAATATTAATATAATAATAATAATAATAATATACACATTATTTATAATAAAATCTTTTTTAATATTAAATAATAATATACATATTATATATATATATATAAAAAAAATTGTTAAATCTTTTCTTTTTTCTTTTTTTTTTGTATACATAAAATATTTTACATATATAAATATATTAAAAAAAAAAACTTAATAATAAATTTAATTCGTTTATATTTTCTTTTAAAAATTAATTATTATTAAAAAGATTCCATTTTAGTTTGTTTTTTGTTTTGTTTTTTTTTTGTTATTATTAATTGATTTGTATATGCACAAAATACAAAGAGTGAAAAAGGCACTATATTTTATTAATTATTTTGATTTATTTAAGTAGGATTAAGTATTTTATTTTTTTCAAATTATTGTTTTTTTGTATATATATTTTATTTTTTTACAAAATTATATAAAAATAATTTTTAGATTTAAAAATGTTTTATTAAAATTGTAATAAATTGAAAAAGTGTGTTTTTTATTTGTAATTGTAATTTTGTTTTTAAATATTGTTTTTTTCTTTTACTTTTTGGTTTTGTTTGAGAAGGACGGAACGTATAATTTATTTATATTTTAAAACTCTTTTTGTTTTTGGTTTTTTTTTTGTTGGTTTGAAAAAAAAAAAAAAAAAAAACAAATATAATTTTGTATTTAAAATAAATTTTTTTCATTTGATTTGTCCCCTATCAGAAAAATTACAAATAATAATTAAATTAAATTACATACATTTGGTTGCAATAAAAAAATATGACCGCCAAATTTCATATAGAAATGTTCATATAAAAACCAATAAAATCCATTATTTTTTGTTAATAAATTACCGTAAAAAAAAAAAATAAATAAATAACTAAATATATTTATTAGTATTTAACAAAATTTATTTTATAAATAATATAAAGTAAAAGTTAAACTTATTTATTTGTTTGATTTTTGTTTGTTTGTTTTTAATTTAATTTTTTACGGTAACTAAATTTATGTGTTTTTCTCTCTATCTCAAATTTCAAAATTTTCTTTTCTTTATTAAAAACTAAATAAATGCTTTAAAATTTTATTAAAGCTAAATATTTAATATACAACAATTCCGTTTTTCTTTTTAATTAATTCCCACAAAAATAAAAAAAAAAAAACACACTCACAAACATTTTCTATACAATAGAAAATAAAAAGCAAATTTGATGATTTTTTTTTTTTTGGAAATTCAAAACAAACCATTAAATTATCATTATTAAAATTAGAGGCGAAGGCGGTCAGTCTTTAAATTGCAAACGAATAATAATATTTTTTAATATTATGATGAATTATATGTGAAACCATTACAAAAAAAAAAAAAAAGAACAAAAAAATAAAATAAAAAGATTTATAAAAAGTTATTTTTATTTATATAAAATATTATTTATATAAAATATTATTTATATATAATAAAAAAAAAAGAAAGTACAATATATTAATTTAAAGAAAATAAAAATATGCTTTGGCAAAATAACTTTAATTTTATATTATATATAATATATTAATTTGTTAAATTTTTTTGAAAAATTTCTTTTGTTTTTATTTTTTTAATTTAAAAAAAAAAATTACATTTACACAACATCATTTTACAGTAAAATAATTAATCAAAAAACACACACGCAGCACACACACACACAAATCGCAATATAATAATAGAAAAAAAAATTATTTAATTATTAAAATAATCTCATTTGTTTTTTGCTTAAAAGATTTTTTTTTTCTTTTTAATATATAACATAAAAACATAACAATAATAATAATAATAAAAATATAATAATAAAAATATATACATACAAAAAAAAACTAGCATCAAAAATTATAATTTTTTTTTTTTTATTCTTTCTTTTCACATTCTTTCAAAAATATTATTTTTATATTAATTATTATTTTTAATTGTTACCTCTCTCTCTCATTTATACACTACATTTAAATAATTTTTAGTAATAATTATTTATTTTTTACCCTATATACTATTTACATTTATGAATAAATTAAACCAAAAAAAAAAAAAATTTTTTGATTTTGAATAGTTAAATTTTATTTTTTTTTTGTGAAATTTAATTACACAGAAGTTTTTTTATTTTTTGTATTATATTTACTAATTCAATTGCACAATTCTTTATTTTAATTTTTTTTTTTATTTGAGCTTTTTTGAGCTTCTTAATAAAATCTTAATAAGAAAACTAAAAACTTTATATTTATAAATATAAAAAAAAAAAAAAGAAAAAATAGCACGTTGAGTTTTTTTTTAATAAATTTATATTACATTTTTTTTTATAATTTTCATAAGTAAAAAAAAAAGTCTTTGTTTATTAATATTTAATTTTTTTTTTTTGTTTTTTTGTTAAAAATAAACATATTTTCTTTTTGATTTTATTTAATTGTAATTTAATAGCTCATGATTTCGTCGTTGCGTGTTTTTATACATATATCATAACGACGCAACGGGCACAATAAGAAAAACACAAAATAATTAATAATTTTCCTGCACTTATCAGCCTGTATATTATTAACAAACAAAAACAAAAACAAAACAAATAAATAAAAATCATCCTGTATTAATTTTAATTCTATTTCCATACAGTGAAAATTGATCGGTATAATAATAATAATAATAATAAAAATATTTAAAATATGCGGGGGGATGGGGGGGATCATTTTTTCTTTATTATTAAATTATAAAAATAAGTACACTTTTATTTTATTTTATTTTTTTTTTTTATAATTTTTCATTTTTCATTTATAAATTAATTTTTTTTTTAATTTGAGCTTTAAATTATAATCAAAAAAACAAAAAATTAATTAAAATTAATATTATTTTTTATATACATTATACAAATAAAATATAATATATTTACACAAACATATATAAAATTTATGAAAAAAGATTAATTAAATGAAAGGAAAATCCTTTCTCTTATCACATAAATGAAAACTTATATATTATTATATATTGATTGATGGATGCGCGACGATGACGACGATCACATTGATGAAATCATCATACATGTAAAAAAAAAAACTGGGGGTTTTCCAACCAACCACAAATTATTTCTATATATTGTATATAAATAACTATATAGCAAATTTTGTAGCATCATAAAAATTCTGTTGATGTTTAGTGTTGTTTTTTATTTTTTTTTTAGATTTGTTTTAATTGATCGATTATGATGATGATGATGATGATCATGATGATGATGATTAATTATTATTATTATAATTATTAATAATTATAAATTTTTAATATTTATTGTTTCAGTTAAATTAATAGCAATAGTTTTAAATCATTTTGCATAGCAAAATGTCACCGCTCCTTTAGTAATACCTGAATCCAACATGGACATTGTGTAATATTTGGACGTTTATATTTGGGTCCAAAACCTTTACCAAAACTAATATGAACACATAATTGATCTCTTGGTCCATTTGACTTAATAGCAATTGTGGCATCACGTTCAAATCTATCATCATTATATCTGGAAATGGTTGATGAATTGCTTTATTAAAGAAAAAAAATATAGAAAAAAATTAAAATTAATTATTCAATTATTGAAATATATAAATATTTTCTAAACTGATCTCAACTTATGAAATTGATATCAAGGAACCAAAAAAAACAAAATAACATTAAAATAAATTTAATATATAATACTTACTTTAGTCGTTCAAAGGCGTTTAAACAATGACCGGGCGCTACTCGTATCACTAGAAATGCATCAGAATTCGGTGCCAATCTTGTAGGCGAATGAACAAAAATCGGTTGATTCGAACGATTATACATCCACATGCCATCAGATTCCCAACTTAATGTAGTACCTATATAACGAAAATATATTATTTTATGAAAATTCAAATTAAAATCAATTTTAAATTATGCATTATTTTTTTAATGATTTAAATAATTAAAAAAAAAAAGAATTGATATATAGACATACCTAATCCGACATTTTTTCTTGCTTTCTTTACACGATCTGGTGTTATGGTTTTTCGACTTTGAGCCGTATCCGTTAAGCACATCCCATCACCATGGACTTGATTTGAAAACACATTTATATGTGGTTTTAACACTTTTAATTGATCACCCACACGTTCCTGTAATTCCCAATAAGCTAAATTACACCATCCTGGAATGGTAACTGTAAACGAGACAAAAATAAAATTAATATAATTGTTTTGTAATATTCGGCACTGATTCGCGTGATCATCCAAATTTATTATGTCATTCATATATACACCACCACAACCCATTTGTACAAATAATATACTTAAAGTTAAAAATAAATATATTTATTTAACCAATTTTTAAATTATATATTTATAAAATCGAATTCCGGTTTGCACTTATTTTAAGATTATTATTTTATTTTGATTTATTTTTTGTTGAAAATAACCATTTTTCTGTACCTACAATTAAAAAATTAATCATATGATGATTAAAAAAAATAATTTTTTTTTTATTATGAATGTTTACAATTGATTTAAACGAAAAAAAAAATAAAATAATAATACAACATTTGAATGTGGAAAATCAAAAAAAAAAAAAGAAGAAAATCAAAGCGCATACATAACATACTTTTAGTTTTTCATTTTATTTAAATATTTAATCAGATCTTTACGTCATTTAACACCTCTTTATCATCACTTACAAATATGTGATCGGTTATTATAATATATATATTTATATATAAATGTATTACAATAGCAAGTATAAATTTCTTATATATATATATATAGATATTGGCGCCGCCGGTTAAATATTTCCAATATACTCATATATACAAAACACATTCCACTTACAATTTTTGTGTGTGGTTTTTTTTTTTGTTTGTTCTTCATCAACATTATAATGATTTTCTTTTATTTTTTATATATATATTTTGCGATCTATATTTATAATTTTACTATCTATCTATCTATCTAGATCTACGTATTTTAATATGTATGATTTTTTTCTATATCGATTGTAATTTCTTTCAACATAACAATAGAAATTCAAATGAAATATATAAACACGGTGTATATATACAAAATATATACCACACAGGAATATAACCCCATAAACTAATATATGTTGTGGTGAACATTTGAATATTTATATATATATATTATGTGAAATTTGTTTGTAGAAAATAAACCATATACATATATATTATTTATATATGGAATTGAAGATTGGCATTCAACTAATAGTATATGTGGTGATACTCGCAAAAAACAGAGACTATATATATATATAAAATATAGTTATTGCGAATGACATTTATGTCGATATACATATTTTATGTTGATGGGAGACAATGAAGGTCATGGTAAATGATATCCTACAAGTTTTTTTTTCTTTAGATAAACAATATGTATGTATAAATAATAAAGAATTGAATTATAGATCTCTGGTATATCTGTTGATTATATTATATAAAGTCAACGTATATAACTAAAACAGAATTGTAAAAGAGGTTTTATAGAATAAATAAAAATTGACTTTTATATTGGGGAATTTTTTCTAATCCTATCGCGTCCAACCATACGATTCCAATGGATTATTTGAAATTAAAAAATTTATTTTAAGATAGAGGAAATTCATAAAATATAAATATGCGAATATTTAAATTACAAAAAAACCGCATTAAACATTATGGAACGAAAATAAATAAGTCCAATAAGAATTTATAAGATTACATAAAAAAAAAAATTCGCGTATACGCAATTGATATTGAAAATCAACAATATTACCGTATTATATTATCCATATTTGGTTCATCCAATCCATATATATATATATATATACATATATATGGCTAAATTGATTTTGTAAAAGTAAAAAAAAAAAACAAAATATATTTGGCAATTTATCGAATTCTTCAACGTTTCATTTATTCCAAATGTAAACATTATTCATTAAGTATTCTATATACATAATAAATAAAAAAAAAAATTAATAAAACATATACCATTCCTTCATTCATATATACTTATATTAGCTCATCATATAATGAAGAAAAAATCATGCGACATCCCACAAATCATATTTATTTTTTTTTTCATTTTAAATTTATATATCGTTACACATTTTATAGCACAATTATTGAGATATATATTTCAATGTAATTTTTTTTTTTTAAATATTGCACAATATGAAATTTTCCTTTTTTATAATTTCTTCATCTTGTGGAAAAATTTTCTCATTATAAAAATTAGCAAAAATATAAAAAACATGATTCGCGAATTGAATATTTGTATTATTTTTTTTTCTTTTCTTAAAAACCAATGTGTCTTATTTTAATATAAAGATATTTAAATGTATTACTAAATTAATATATATATATATATATATATATATATTATAGATATATATGCATAAAAAAACAAAAATTTATTTACGATATTTTGCGATAATGAATATATAATGACGTGATACTAATATATATTTAATTTTTTTTTTTATTTTTATTTTTCTACATGTGAAAATATGTATAATTTTATTTTTAATATAAAACCATTTAAATATTATAATATATTTATATATAAATATAATAAAATGACTGGCGCCAAATATTCAAGGCAATTTTTGAAAATAAAAATAAAAAAAAAATCTCTAAACTAATGTATTATTCTTTCACGATGTGTGTTATATTATAGAGCAATAGTATATATAGTATAATGTTGTATTTATATAAAAATAAATTTATTTATTTATTTATTTTAATATTATTTTATATATATATATAAATTTAAAATTTATGTACAATTGTATTTATACAAAAAATTAACACCGTATGCGTGTTTGAAATATGTGTTTTATTGGTGTTATATACACAAATGTATATATTTTTTTTTGATTATATTAAATAACTCTATTTTCAAGTCATGGTTATTGGTTTGGAAAATTAAGAACAAACCAAAAATTGTGTGTGTATTTTTTTTTTAAATGAAAAAACTTTAATTAAATGATTTTTATCAGCAGTAAAAAAATACACAACAATAATAATAATAGATTTCCAACAAACAGTAAATAATTGTGGGGAGATATCCTTTCATTAATAAAATTATATTAATTTTTTATTTTTTTAATAGTCAATGCAAAATACAATAATAAAAAAACAAATCATTGATGCGAGTATAGGCGACATGAAAATTGTATATATATATATTATTTATTTTTTTTTAAATAAATACTAAACATTTTAAATATTTTATTAAAATTAATTATTATTATTATTATTAAAATTATTATTTATAATTTATAAATTATTATTAAAAGATTAATATTTTGGAACGTTTTTTATTTTTTTGTAGTTTTTTTTTGCTTCTTCGTCTCTTCTTCTAATTAAAACGTAGGTGTATCGTAAATTTTAATTCACGAAAAAATTTTTATTTAATGGAAGAAACAACCAAATAGAAATAGATAAATATCATTATGATGATCATCACTATAAATATATACAGACAGAGTCAACAGTCAATAAAAATAGTATGGGGTTTTTTTAAATATTTTTTTTTTATATTTAGTAAATATATTTATAACAGTAGTAGTTGTAGTTAGTTAGTATAGTAGTAGAAGTAGGTATTTATAATATACATTTATTTTTTTTTTATTTTAGCCAAACATATTTTGAAAGTATAGCATGCAAATGTATTTTTGTATTTTTTTTTTGTATTTATTTTATATAATATATAATAATAATAATAATAATATATACAACAACACATTTTGTTGTTACTTTTTATTGTACAAATAAATATATATAATATATTTCTCTGTATTTAAGTATAAAAAAAATAATATTTTTATATGTGCATATATTTGATAGGCGCCGAACAATCGCTAAGTCTAGTCATGTCGGTCGCCTTTATATTATTATTATTATTATTACTTTTATTATATTATTATTATTATTATTATTATTATAAATTTATTACATATATTCGTTTTCTTTATATTTTTTTGATAATTGTGAAATCCAAATGCGAAAAAAAAAATATTGAATAATTTATATATTTCCTTAGGAAAATGATTTAAAAAAAAAAAAAAAAAAAAACATTTACAATTTCATTCATTTTTAAAATTGAAAGTAAATTGAAAATGAAAAATAAAAAAAAAAAAATTGAATTTCTTTTTTTTCTTTTCAATATTTTCCATAAATATACCACACCACCACTCTGCAGACTGATTGATTGATGCGTGATTCCATTAAAGAAAAATTTGCCGTAAAATGAATAAATATTGAAAATATATCAGAAAAACTAATTAATACAAATTGGCGTCGCATGCCAATAAAATGTGATTACTCTTCAGCAGCAAACAGCAAACCTGATTGCAAATCACAAATTTCCCTATAGAAAGATGCATTAATTCAAATGATATGCACTACAACTCTATACCAAATATAATATTTGTATATTCATAGAAGGTTGCATATATATTTTGGTGTTAGAGATGTTAAAGTTCAAGGTTTTTGAAATCATTTGATTTTATATATAAATATATATTATTCCTAAAATATGCTGTATATATATCTTCTATACATCAAGAAATGCATATATATATATTCATCTTAACCAAATATATTTATCATTTTTAAAATAACAAAAGTGTATAATATATTTGCTTAATATGCTCTTAATTTGAAAATGTTACTATAAATAAATTTATAATTTTTTTTTCTGCATTTTCATTCAAATAATTATAATGATGAATAAAATTATCATATACAAGATATTTTTTTGTATTTTTTTACTTTTGTCTAATAAATTAAATAATTAAAAGCCTGTGTGTGTGTGTGTGTGTGTGTGTGTGTGTGTATGGTATTTAATTGCATTTCTGCAATTTTACTATATTTCGCAATTACAAACAATATTTAAATATAAATATAAATGCATGTAATATATAATTAAAATTACATGAATAAAAAAAACCAACACATCTTTTACAAACACAAAAGTTCATCATAATCAACAACAACATCAAAAATACTATTATTAATAATAATAATAATAATAATAAAATAATAATAATATAAATAATAACAACAACAACCCAAGTATAATTTATATATACAAAGAGAAATAAATAATTAATTAACTGCTGCTATTTACATCAAATAAAATCAACACAACACACAAAATATATAAATATGTATATACAATATACGACTCTATATATATATATATTCAGGAATATGTAAAAAAACAAATACAACATAATCAACTGAAAAAGAATAAATGGACGTATTTTTTTTATGTATCTCATCTTTATTGTATAAAAAAAATGTGTATTTATAAGAAGAATCGCGGTAATGTTTTTTTTTTTATTTTGTTATTTTCAAGTTAAATAGTTTTTTGTTTGCCTCTGTGTATTTTGTACACACACTTTATATATTGAATATATATAAATATAAATTTTTATCACATAAATTTAAAATATATATAGCTTTTATATACATTTTAGTATTTAAATATATATATGTACTTCTTTTCATCTGTTTATTTAACTCTTAAAATAATAATATAAATAACCAAAAAACAAAAAAAAATAATATAAACGCAAAAGAAAATACAAAAAATTATGTAAATATAACCGCAAAAAGCACATATTTTCATATCTTTATTTTATTTTATTTAATTATTTTTTTTTTTTTTTGAACATTTTGCGCGGCTGATCTAAATTTAAACATGACTCCACTTTTACTATATATATATTATTTCTATACAATATATATATACACAATCACATCAACAAAACAACATAATCCTCCTCTTCTATATATATATATATATATATATTTATCTATATCTATTTTTTCTATATCTATATATCGATGTGTATAAAAAAAATTTTTTAATTTTTGTTTTGTTACTATGAAAATAAGAAGAAAAAGTACGAATGGATGGATTGATTATATATATATATATGATGGAAATAAAAAATTAAAGAAGAAGAAGAGAAGATCAAAATAATAAAAAAAAAAACGAAAAGATTATTTAATTAATTTTAAAGTTTTTGATTCAACAAAATAATAATCAATTTAAATTCTTATAATTTTTTTTTTTTTTGAAATGCTGATAATTATTAACGTGAATTATATATTTTTTGGGGATATTTTTGTTTTCTTGAATTAGAATGATATTGATTTTTGGTTGAAAAAGTATTATTACAGTTACACATCCACACACACATCAATTGTTAAACTACATTTGACTTAATTTTTTTTATTAGTCAAATACCACATTAACCCTACCGGCTTATGTTATTTATTTATGCGTGTGTTATCAACAAATATTAAAAATTGAAAAATATACATACAATATAAATATGTTTTATTTTTTTTTTTTTCATTTATATATACGTAAAAAATAAAATTTTAATATTTGTATTATTATTTATAGATTTTTCATATATTTGTATTTGTTTTTATCTTTTTTTTTTATTTTATTATTTTATTCACATATATAATCTATTTTGTTATTTTTAATTTTTATTGATACACAACAAAAAACAAAAACAAAAACACTAATGATAACGTGATTTCGTTTCGAGTTTCTTTCACCATACATTTTTGTTGTATATATTAAACAATACAAAATTTCAATATATTATCAGTTTATAAAATAATAACACAAACACACACACATCAATATAAATATTTAAACCTTTTAAAGAAATATACAAAATTTAAATTTGATGAGTTGACTTGACATACATTTTGATTTTTTATTAAAAAAATTAAAATATTATTTTATAGGTGTATTGAAAAATTATTACAAAAAAAAAAATTTATTTTGGGGGTGGTAAGCAACAACACTTAACAAATTGCAATTAAATGGTATAATCTGAACAGTGCCAGAAGAAAAAAAAACTTTAATTTCATTTAAAATAATAATAAGGTAATTAAAAAGATATAAAAATATTGTAATTTTTAATATTGACGAAAATATGGAATTTGAATAATGCAGAAAAATCAGTTTTTATTTTTTATAAGTTAAACCAAAAACTTTTTATACAAGAAATTGCATTACAGGACTAAATTTTATGAAAATTATAATAAAACACGTCATTGAACTACTGAACAGCTACAGAAAATATAAATATGTACATTTTTAATGAAATCATTATTTAGATTAAATTGATAAAAATAAGCTGTTTTTTTTTTATTCACGATATGAAAAATTAAAATTATTCATAATTTTCCAATGAATTACATTATTTATATACTATATCTAATTTTATAAGATAAACTATTTTATGGTAATTCCATACATAATTTTGCACAAAAATTAATTAATAATTTGCATGCTGTTTTTGGTATTCATGTGTTTTTGGTGTATGAAAAATTAAATTATGTAAATGATTACTCATTTTGTTTTAACATATTACTATATCTATATATATTTAATTTTAAAGATAAACTGTGGATAAACTATTTTAAGCAACAAAAAAAAAATTATACTTTGTGATAATTTTATGGAAAAATTGCTTAATAATTTAAGATATTCATTTTTGATTTATTCACATTAAAAAAAAATTAGTGTGTGTTTTTGATTGTCTGAATCACCCCGTATAGCAGATTCGCAATTTCGGTCAACTTATTGGCCATAATTAAGAAATTTTTACTTGAAAGAAATCTTTAAATTAAATTTTCAGAGAATTTTTTTTGCCATTCATAATAAAATACAAGTCCTAATGTTGTATATGTACACATTTAATTCAATGATTTTAAAATGGGATTAAAAAACAAATTATTTAGTTTAAATTTTCGCAAATAATTTAATAATTTTTCCCATTTATATAGTAATTAATTATATCAAGTGTATAATGTTATCGCATTTATAACATTATGGCAATAGAATAATTAAACGGTATATAATCAATTTATATATAAAAATATACATGTTTATATCATATTAATGTGATTAATAATCATTTATTGTTAAATTTTTCTTTTATCTATATATATATTTAATATATAGAAGATCGACAAATCGATTGCAAATTAAATTTTCATTATCATTATCGCGTACATATATTATTATTATTATTATTATTATTATTAATATTATTATACACCATAACAACAATTTGATTATATACTATATATTGGAATGTTATACATTGTAATAATAACAAAATAATGTATTGTTTGATGTAATAAATGAATAATTATATAACTATACGTAAATGGTATAAGTACATTTATAAATATATACCATATATATAAATGTTTACAACAACAATAAAGTTAAGACCTCGCGTACACAACGTACAAATATAGAATAAATTGTGTTGGCGCCAGTATTAAATAGAGACAAAACATATGCAAATTTTGTTGTTATATTATTGTTAATCTTATCTATATGTGTACATGTCTATATTTTATTTGAACACTATATATATATTATATATATATCATACTGTGTGTTAACAACATCGAAACGCCGTTGTTGTCGTTGTCGTTGTTGATGCCAAAGCACATTATTTATTCATTTTTTTATATACAATGTGCATTAAAGTGAACATTAATAAACGTATAATATATATTGAATAATTTATTTGTGAATAATTTATTTAATAGTATATAATGTAAAAAAATAATGCACATCATTTTTTTAATAATAATAATATTAAAAGTGTGCAAAAGTTGATAGTATTTAAATATATATATATATATAGATACTTTAAAAAAACAATCCTATTTAATTTGTTTAATTCAGAAATTTTTCACACCATTCATTTATTTTATTTATATATACATTTAGTAGTAACCAATATAGGTGTGTCCAAATAGGCCAAATCGTAAAATTGATACATACATATATATATATATATATACATAAGGTATAGTTCGATTTAATAATTGAGTTTATATACACAAAAATCTATCTAAAATGTTTTACTGATAAAATTTGGACCATTGATTTTTGGCGTCCGATACACCCGTTGGTTTTATTCGGGCATTAAACCAAAATCGTAGGGAATTTTGATTTTCTATATTTAATTTCTATATATAACTTCATCATACTTATTAATATACATATCTAAATACAAATTACAATCAATTATATTAATCTAATATAATTTTGTTCCGGCTATTAATAATAAAACAAAAATCTATATATATAATTTAGTATATAAATATACAATTTTACAGAAGAAGAAATATATAGATTTGAAAATAAATATAAATATATTTATTTTTTACATAAGTAAATAAAGAAAAAAAAGTGAATAAATACGTCAAAAAATGTCAAATGTCAAACAAAAAAAAAAACAGATAAAGATTTGTGTGTATTGCGAGTATATATATATACAAAATATATCCGTATATAACCTATAAAAAAAACTTATAAAAAAAAACGCTTATAAAAAAATACAAGAATATTGAATTATAATATAAGAAAAAAATTAAATTAAATTAATTTAATTGTCTATATATGCAAATAAATTTATTAAGATTACATTTGAAATTTTTTATCTAAATTATTACAAGTATTTGATGTTAGCATATTTTTTTTATATTTATAGTTAAAATGTTTGCATTTTATTACACAAAAAAAAACTAAATCATTTCTATATTGAGAATATCACAAAAAATCAAAGTATATCTGAAGCTATTATCCCTTTGATATAGCTTCAAATAACATAAATAAATACTTTTTCAAAGTATCCAAATTTATACCTATATTGAAGTTTTAAAAAAAATATTCGCTTATTTCATATAGTAAATATTGTTTCAGAATGATTTTTAGTTTTCGCAGATGCTTTTAATGGTATAATGTTCATATATAGAAATCAAACTGAAATTACCTAAGGTTTTATTTCATAAATATTGTAATGAACACGCATTAATTTAAAATAAAGAAAAAAAATGTGTTAAAACTAATCATGTTCTATATATAGACTATAAAAGTGTAAACTATAGGTTTTTTTAAATAAAAGTAAGATAATTGTTATTATATTAAAAAAAAAACATAAAAATTATAAAGATTACCCTTAATAAAGCAAAAAAAAAAAATAAATAAATCCGTCATATTTAAAAAAAAAATAGTATAATGTTTATAATAATTTTGTTTTTATGCTAAATACAATTATTGTATTAAATACATTGTAAAATTTAAATTAATTGGATTATTTTATATCATTATCCCGTGTAATATGCAAAATAAATCAAAAAGTTGTTGAAAAAAACTGAAATCTAATAAGTATATAATAATATAGCCGGAATAATTTTTAATCAACACCGTATTTAAAATATAACATACGTCCTAGTGCATATATAGAAAATCCGTTTATATTATTTTTGTAAATATATACGCATAAAAAATAACCAAACTCGTCTCAAACTATAATATATATATAATATTTGCGTTTAAAAAATGGTACATACGGTATATTATCAGTAAAAATATTTTATCAAATCACTGTTTCAAGTAAATCCATTAAATATTTATTTAAAATATAAATACATTTAAATTCTTGATTTTTTTTATATTGTATATTCCTGTATTTTAAGAAAAATATTTCAAATATTGTATGTTAAAATTCCTTTGAATATATTATATATTAATATTTTATTATCATCAACATATGAAGTGCTTTGAACTATTAGAAGAAGAAGAAAAAAAAACACATTAATTTATATAGATAATTGCCGCACCGAGAAATTCAGTTAAGTTTTTTAATTGTACATATCGAGATATACATAAATATATACGCAAATTAATGACAATTGCAAGTATGGTATATACAAAAAGATCACTTATTTTTTTAATATAACCAACTAATATATATTATATGAAATTTATACCAAAAAAAAAATAATCTATAAATATATTCTCCGTAATAAATACATCACATATATATTTAACAACGAATCACATTTCACCAACTCACATTCAAATGCGAATATATAATATTGTATAATAATATATGTATATATATGTATATATAAAACAAAAATGATGTAGACCATTTTTCATTATCTCTAAATCATTTTTTTTTCATTTCATTTAAAAAAATAAAAATTGTTTCATCTTTTTTTTTTTTTTTCATACAATATTTTTTGGTAAAATGATCTCATTGATTTGATGATAATATATATATAATTTACTAAAATTATATATTTTTCTCCACCACACATTTATATATAAGCATAAAAACAAAAATTAATAAATTATATAGAAAACAAAACGCGATAATCGCATCTTAAGCGAAAAAATAATGATCGCATTTCATATTATACTATACCATACATACATATATGTTTAACAAAAAGAAAACAATTTAGCGAATGCGGTGAAAATTGTTTGACACGTGTTTTTGTGTGTATATATAAATTAAATATTATTATAAATGAAAAGTTAAAATGTTTGCAAAAATATTTCAAATTGTTATTATTTTTCTTTTTCATTTTCATCATTTTCTTTTCGGTAAATATTCTTTTCTTTTTTTTTTCACAATTACATTGTATATGAAAATCGAAGTCAATTGTCACATCCGTATGTCAATCAACATCACTTTTCATGTCTTTTTTGATGTTTTGCCTATTATATATATATATATATATATATGTATATATATTATGTATATGTTTTTTTTATTATCGATTCATTATAATATATTTATTTATTTTTTTTCTCTTTTTTCCATTTTTTGTTGTTTTTCCCACTTTTTTTTTATATTGGATTGTTAAAAATATATAAAAAGTGTTTATAATTGGTTGATATCCTGCGCCGTTATTTCATGGTAAAATATATATATATATATATATATATATATATATATATATATGGTGTATCCTGTATTAATATATATATATGTATATAAAATAAAAAATATATATAATCATTGTTTGTTTCCCTAATTGCATTTATATTTTTTTTTAAATTCATTTTATATATATTTAGTATATTAAATAAATCATCTTTTTTATTTATTAATGGCGGTCGTAAAGTTTTGGATGTTAATAATAGAATAATAGAATTTGATGGAATTTTCAGGTCGATCAATCAAATTGTTTTTTTGCTGCTGAACTGTATGTGGGACATTATATTTCGAAAATGGAAAAATAATAACTCTGCGAAATGAATTTTACATTGTACACCTAAACTATGTTTTCTATATGAAATATTCGGTGTCAATTAAAAAATTGCTAACTTGAAAAAAAAAACCTCCCCATATAGAAATTGTTTCATTTAAAAACTTTTTTTTTTGTATATATATATATTTTTATCAGAGATCGTATAATTTTTTAAGATCATATAATAATAATATCACACAGTCAACAAAAAAAAACAAAATCCAAAATTTAGTAATAAAAGTAATTAAATTAAATGGTTTTTTTTATGGGTATGTGTACCCATTTAAATTTATATAAGTGAAAAAACATTTTTTTTTATATATCAATTAAATTTAATGCCTTTATTTATTTATTTGAAAAATAATTTTAGTTATTTTCTTTATATGTGTATTATTTTAAAAAATATCAAAACTCTTTAATTTAATTTAATTTTTTTTTATTTTTAATATCGAAACTTGGTTGATTCGATTTCTATATTGTATATAAATAAATATGTTTTTTTTTTCTTCTATATATATTTCTATAAGATCAATAAATTCCACTCACACGATACCAATTAAGTTGAAGCAGAAAGCAAAAAAAAAAAAAAAATTATCTCAATTTTATAGAACAAGAATTATTGAATTTTTATTTATATATATATATATATATATAGATGTTGTGTATTTTATAAATATATAAAAGAAAAAAATCTATATACACTTCAATTAATAACATCGACTCAGAATAATCATATTAAAATAAAAATAAAATTATCGCTATATTTATATATATATTTTTATAAAATAAATTATACGTATATCTATCGATAATATTAACTTTTATTTGTAATATTATGTTTGGTTTGTATATTATAAGTAAATAAAAAATAAAATGTTAAGTAACAAACAAATAAAAGAAGTTATTTGAATTTACATTTTTTATTTATCTATAGAGTATAAAAGGATTAAAATTTTAAAATTACTTTTATTTTATCAGCAATATGATATTAATTACGTTTTTTTTATTATTCTTATTAATATATTGTTATTTTCAATTAATATTGTTCAAAACACAAAACCTCTTTCAAATATGATTTCAATTTTAATTGAAAATAATGCACAAAAAAGTGTAATGCATTCAATATTTTTATTGCAATTACTTTTGTTTATACAAAAATTATTATAATCATTTGTTTAACAAAAGTTTTATATACGTGATATTTATTTAATATAGAATAGAGCCACTGTGCGTTATTAGTATATCAATATATATATATAGAACACAATTTTGTGATATACATTTAATTCATGCATATGTATTATATAGATAATATAGATAGATATACGTATAATATAATGATATTGTATATAAATGCGTAAGTTATGTTGGATCATAAACGGCTAGACAGAGTTTGTTGGCGCCTAATTTGATTATTTCACACTAAATTGACGAAATAAACAAAAGAATAAATCTCATTTTGTACCAAAAAAAAAAAAAAAAATTGTGTATTTTTTTTTTTTATTTATATTCTTCTATACTTGAAAATAAATTATTAATGTAAAAACATAATATAAATAAATATATAATGTACAAATAAATGTATTATAAAATAAAATATTGTACACAGTATAATAAAAATAAAAAAGAAAAAAAAATTATTATAATATAAATATTGAGAAAACAGGCGCCATTTTAAAATTTATGTATAGCACCCTAATTAAGCCAAACGCATACAACATTCCACAAATAAACTTGTTTACATTTAATGCCTCTGTAATTTTTTTTTTATTCTTCAATTTATATCGTTTTTTTTTTCTGTTCATATATTTAAAATGTTTTCTTCTTTCATTCCTCTATTAATACCACCAACTCTATATATATACTTATTGCTATATATATGAACTACTGCATTCACAACTTAAATTCATATATGAACATTTATATATATATATATATATATATTCAGATATTATAGATAGATATACACGTTCATTCTATATCCCCATACCAAAGATACTATTTAGTATTTATATTATAAATATATACATATTTCTTTAGATATCTATTTGGATATATAATACACCATAATACATATATATATATATATATATATATATATAAATGTATGCAAGTTACAAAACAAACCAACAACGAAATTCGAAAAATAAAACATATATAATTATTTATCGATAATGTGTAACATAAAAAAAAAACTATATATATTTATTCTCCTATACATATATGCATGCATAGATCTTTTTATTAACAGGTATTTATATATTCATAATACACCTATAAGCTCTGTACTATAAGGTGTATCACCTTTTATTTTTACTTATATAAGAACGCATTGATTAATAAAAAAAAATAATATACATATAGATTTTTGTACGAAAAACAAATTTTTTTTTGTCATTTGAAATGTACTTACTAGTTTTAGTAAGTCATTTGAAATGTACTTACTAGATATGTGAATGTAAATTTCTATAAATTAAGAGTCAAAAAACACTTTATATTCTGTTTAAATATAAAAATTCTGTACTAACTTATCTATATCAAACGTTTAGAATCAGATTTTATTTAGTGATAAAGTATTGATAACAATACAAACTCAATTAATTATAAAATGTAAATCCACAAATCGAATTGATTAGTTTATTAGAAAAATAATAAAACGATTGTAATTAAAATTTTCAAAATTGATTTTTGTTGCACTTTCAAATTTCGTATCAATTAAATTTGTTATACATACAATATATACAAAGTTATATAATATAAGTAGTTATGAATTCCAAAATTTTATATGGTTTTTATTTTAATCAAACGCAAAATGTGTGTTTAAAATAAATATACATTTTCAGTATTTTAGTTATTTTATAAATATGTCTTTATACAATATACATATAATTATAAATTAATCACGTATATGAGAGATGAAATATTTGCATTAATTTTTTTTTAGTATATTAATAAATAAAAATTAAAAATGTGATGAAAGCGTGCAAATAGAAAGAATTTCAATTAGATTTGCATTTATAATATTATGTAAATCATTTAAATAAATATATACATACATAAGTACTCATATATATATATATATTTACACACCTTTAGTATTTTAGTATATTTATATACATATTGTATATCTAAAGTGCTTTCTTAACGATTTATACAAAAAAATAAATATAAAATAAGTAAATATACATATTCTAAATATTTATTTACCATACATACAATTATGAACAGAGTGTTTCATAAATACTATTTTTTATTTTCTTCGTAATCGTTTAATATACATATATTTATGTTGAATAAGGTTAATGAATGGAAAATTAAATTAAATGTGTATTTTTTCATGTTTGACGGCGAGTACGAAATATCTATATAATAACTTTAAATTAACAAAGTCATAGCGATAAACTTTGTATGATCCACTTTAAAGTGGAAGTTTTAATTCACACAAAAATTACTCAATGTAAATATGGGATTTTTTTGTTGAAAATATTCCCGAGGATTATTTATGGTGCTTAGTTTAATAGTTTTTAGTACTGAGCCACACTGTATTTATTATTTTTATGGTAACGTAACGAAGCATTTAGGATTAACATATTTGTTTGTTGGATTTTTATTTTTATTTAATTTTTCTAATAATACTTTGTAAAAATAGATAATTATTTTTATCATTTTTTCATATATTATGCATGTTCGGTCGTATATATTACATACATATATTCATATCACATTATGTCTAAAATACGATGAGTATATATATATATGATATAACTTATCTCTATCCCCGTGCGTGTACATATATATATATATATATATATAGAAACAACTTAAAGCATAAAAAAAAAGATATATAGAAATGAAAAAAAAAACTAAAAAAAATTAAGATTATCTAATCCAAAGTAAAACAAAAATTAAGTGAAAATTTTCACGTGATATAATTTTTTTTTTTGGTTTCTTTTGTTATCCAAATATATATACATTATTTGGAATTCATATTTTTTTCTGTATAATTATAAATATATGAATTTTACATTATCATATTGTATTGTATATATTTTATGGAAGTTGAAAATAAATTTAATATATGAAAAAATTCAAAATAAAAACTATAACCGCACCATAATTTATTAAAAAAAAATATTTTCTTCGAAATTATCTGCGCGTATATTTTATTAATATAAACGAAATTATTCAATAATTGCAAAATCTAACAACATATATTTATTTAATAAGAAAAATATAATAATAAATAAACGCCATTATTATTATTATTATTGGAATTAAAACAGACGCTCAATATATTTTATAATATATACATACATGCTTCCTATCAACAACCTACCAATATACAATATTCTATTTATATTTATATAAGTATGTATATATTCAAAAAGAAAATATAAATAAAATAATAATAATAAAAAAAAAACCCCACAAACACCATAAATCTGATGGTATTTATTTAATTTAATTTAGCAATAATTACAAATAATGTCACATTAAAATTTATAGAGATTATATTATTATATTTATATATGTTATATTATATATACCATAAATATTATTTTCAATGATTCAATATACAACACGATGCTATAAATAAGTCATATACATAATTATTTGTATATAAATGTAAAAATGTATATACCCGTGGTGTACCTACATTTTATTTTTTTATACATTCATATACATGTGTCCCGAAAGAAAGTATAAATTTTGAATATATATACATTATAATATATGGTATATATACTAACGTTAACTAAAAGATAAACAATCAGATGTTTAATTTTATTTAGTTATAGAAACAAACAATTTATTTATTTATAATATCTCTTATTCATTTATATATATGTATAAATAAATGCATATAAATTAACAAATTTTTTTTTTATGTATCATATTTTTGTGTAATTATTGCATAAAATATTACTTTGTAATTTAAATTAAAATTATATTTAGATGCTGCTATAGATATTTTGTATATAAAAAAATAAGAATTCATTTACTATATTGAATTTTATCATGTAGAAAATGAAAATTTTTTTTCTTTAATTAATGATCTACAAATATATAAAGAAAAAAATCATGAGACCTTCAATATTTTTGTTAAAAAATTTAACTATGTAAATACAACAATATTTTTGTGGGTTAAATATGTCATACGATTATATAATAAATAAATATGCAATAAGTATTTTTAAGTATAAAATATGAAAACAATTTAACAGATTTACAATCATATTTATAAATATTAACACAATATTGATGAATTTCTATCATCTGGTTTTATCTAGCATCAAACAATTTATTGAAAGAGATGCATATTCATGAAATGATATTTGTTTGATTGATACGAATTAGTACATTTCACACAGCACAGACACACAAATCTATAAATTTTTTTAAATTCTTTTACACTTCATAATAAATGTAAAAAAATATAATATATCTATATAGAATATAATAGTCAATATATTATTGACAGACGAGACGATCTTATTATTTTCTTCAATTTTTATTATCAATTTCTTTCAATATGTTCAGACAGAAATTTTAATTTTAAACTAAAGTTATATTGTAATATTTTCAGTTACCTACTCTATTCAATTCACAATTTGGTAATTTGATATGTGGATAATTATTTAAAGTAAAGGAATGTTTGATGAAATTCTATCTGTATTTTTGTTCTTTTCTTGAGTGCTCCTCCTCTGATATATCAAAGGGTATATAGATCAAAAAAAAAACGCAGGAATTTAGTTATTCTAAAAAATATTATATCATTAAGAATATATATGTATAATAAACCATAAAATATAATCAATGAATTATTTAAATATGAATGAAAACATATATGCGTATACGAATAATGAATAAAATTAATTTAAAGAAATCATCAATGAATAAATATAAAATTGACAATATATTTTTCTTCATTTATTTTTTTATTTTTAAATAAAAATCGTATATATACAACTCTATCTTAAAAACAAAAAATGTTGTCATATTTAAATATAAATAATATAAACATACGACGACGGCGTTCAGATGCAATAGACTAAATAAATATATAGTTATTTGGATAACTTGAAAAAAAAATCAATTTTTTTTTTGTTTCAATTAGAGATGTACAATAAATAACAAAATTTACATTAGACGGGATGATGATACTATATTTATATATAATTTTTTTTTCTGATATTATTTTAATTTTATCAATCACAATTTTAAGATTATTAAATTTATTTTTGACATATTACTAATTTCATTAAAATATATTTATAAAAAACAAATTTACATCATCGAATTTATTCTTTATATATAATTTTGCTGATTTATTTTTTTTTAATTTTTAACTGAAACTATATATAAACAATATGATTTATTTAACTTGAAAAAAAATAAATATATTATACATGTGAAAGTTTATGAGATATGAACAAATTATTTATATTTATGTAAAAATATTTCATTCAAATAAAAAATAGAAAAATTTTCCATCAAGTTGTTTTTGAAGAAAACTTTGAAGAATTAAAAAAAAATAAAAAAATGTGTGTATTTTTTTCCATTTTTGCGGTAATCTTAAATAATATACCGGTAAATTATAAGGTTCTTTACATATATTTATCGCAATACATATACGTACACGCCGGCGGTTATTTCTGGATGGTGTACACACATAAATATATATATATTCAATTTTGAAAAATAATTAACTTTTTTTTTTTTGTACTTATGCGAACTCTTTTTTTTTATGGCTTATAGCACAGTAAAGAAAAAAATTTTTCATTTATATTATGAGGTTATACGGAATATATTACAATAATAACATAATAATACAAGAAAGTGTGTAAACAATAAAATGTGGATTAAAATAAAAAAAACTAACAACGACGAATTTATTGAATAAAAATTATATATGTAAATTGCCGGCGCCAAATACAAATAAAATTATTATTATTATTACTTTTATTATTATATTTTTAGAAACAAGATATTAATAAATAATGTATTTATTAGTTTACTAATATTTTAAAATATACTCTTTAATATTGGCATATACATACACATGCCAGAGTGTATTTGATTTTTTTTATATATGTATATAGGTATATTTGAATTGAATATGTGTATATTTAAAAGCAAAAATATTACGTAATTAAATTGGATTACATTATGAAAGATAGAAGGAAAAACAAAATTAATGAATAATTTAATACATGACAGAATAAAACTTGTATCTATATATTTTGTAATGCAGAGAATGGGTGCTGTTATGTTATATATTGATACCATATAGTCAGCCATCATACATTTATCAAATATTAACGAGAAAATGAATTAAATTGAAAAGTAAATATTGTAAAATTATTTTGCTATCCATATTTTATCCTTTTATTTAAAATTTAATTTATTTTTAGTAAGATATTTATAAAAATTATTCTAATTTATCAATTAAGAATACAAATTCAACGATCGCAGATAAATTGTAAAAGACAATATTATATTTATCAATTGATATTTTTATAAAAAAAAAATTAATTAATGAGATCAATGAACGAATAATCATTTGCAATAACCACCAATCAATCGATTTTATATATATGTATTTGTTTTGTATAGTATATTTGAAAATATATACATCATTTTTTTTCTGTTCATATAATAATATAAATATTATGAATATGAGATCATATAAAATTATTGAATATACATAAATAACAAAAAAAAGAAAAAAAAATCCGTTTATTCAAATAAGATATATATTCGCATTGGCATTTTCTCTATAATATACTTATATATTTTATATAAGATGTAAAGTTTACATTTTATATATAGATGATATACTGAATAATTTATAATCCACATATAATCTCTATTAAAATAAAGTGGCAGTCGTCGAGATAGATTCATAAACGCATAGCAAAACAGGAATATATATATATATATATATGTATTTATGTATATATGTTCGTAAAATGTTAAAAAATATAATTGTTTGTAAAAATTAAATACAAAGAGTTATTGGGAATTATTATGTATACATTAAATGCAAAATTGGTTTACCAGGAATTATTTATAAATTCTCATAAAGTATATAGGTGCAGTTGTAACTTGCCAAATATCATATGAAAAAAAAGGATGTTTATAATAGAGTCAACAATAAGCATTTATTGGGCATACCGAGGGAAGGCATAAACCAGAATATGATTTTTAAGTTGTTTATAGAGAAGCTATGTTTTTCTGTTTTTTGTAGATACATGCTCGATATTCAGATATCGGTGAATAAATATCAAAAATTAACAAAAAAAAGAATTACCTCGTTTATAGTCTCGTTAAAATGGACAGCCTTCATATATACGCATTTACACACAATATAATAAAATTGCGGTAATAAATAATATATTTATTTATTTAATACCTGTCTGTATATACGCATAAATTACCTATACATACAAATTGATTAATATATATGCATTTTTCCGTATTTATTCTAAAACACTATAACTACATATAAATATATAGAAATAAAAAATATATCAAATTCCACCATTTTTATATTATACTATAAAATACACATTATATAAATGTTAAATTGATTAAATATACACATCATATAATATACAAACATTTCATTTTCAATTGTTATCAGTCTCAAAATAATATACGAACAAAAAAAACCATATAAGAAAATTATTTTTGCATTATATTGATAAAATAAATATACAATAATAATCACTTTCATATATTGATATACTCGTTTACTATATAAGTATATATGAAAAGCATATATGTATTATATACACATTTGAACTACATTTATTCATATTTGTATAATAATTACCGCACATACCCACCAATAATTGTACTGTAACAACAATCAATTTATTCTGTTTTTTTTTTATTTATTTATATATGCATATGTACATATGCATATATAAAACATTTTCTGTTAAATTGTATATTTTTATTTTTATTAATGTGGCGAGTGCTGCTTACTGCTGTACAACAAATATATTTATCTGCCTGCATATAAATAATCATAATATACATTCATATACAATAAAATTAAAAAAAAAAACATTCAATATATAAAACGATATATTATATATATATATATAGTACTTTTATAATGTTGGTGATTTGCCAATACATTCATATAACCTAATTTATCAATATGTGGCGCCAAAATTCCGTCGATTACATTCCAGAAATGTAATGGTTTTAATTATATGTTTGCTGGCGGCAAAATCTTATCATTTTATACAATTATATTTCTATATGGTGTATTTATATATATGGAAATATGACAAAAATTAAATGATAGTTATTTTTATACTCCTTTAGATATTTATGGTTTTTCATTTACATATTTTTGTAATATAAAAAAAAAATGTTTTTCGGTTTTTTTTTGTCGTCAAATGTCAAAATCGTGATAGTCGTCGCGATTCTTCTTCATTCGATTTTATTATATTAAAATACAATGCCGTTTTTTTTTTAATATGAGATTGTTATAATATTATATTATTTTGTAGACATGGCGCACAGGCATATGTTACACTATACTTAATGATTATTATTATTATTGTTTTTATAATTAAATGATAAAATTAAAATAAAAGATATCATATAGTATACATTGGTACAAGAATCATAATATACATATGTAAATAATAAAAAAAATTGAAAAGTATTGTTTTTTTTACATTATCAAAAATATTCTATATTATAAGTTAATAACAGTTAAGATGTTACCATGTGCTTTAACAATAATTAATGCCATTTAACTGTGTGGTACTAAACATGGCAATAAAGATTATATAATACATATATAGGTGATGTGTTTGAAAATCATATATGCATGTATATATGATGGTTATAACTTAAGGACAATGTGATTATATTGTGAACAATAAAATGTTGTCACCGCACTATAGATAATAATATATTACGTCATATTAAGTCTCGATTACACCGGTTATATTATTTTTATATATAATAGAGAAAAAGATTGGCTCACCGCAAAAATATCAATATAAAAGATCATCAACATACATTATATCTTTAATCAAATATGTGTTCGCGCGCAGTATGTCTATATAATAATCAATGAAATATCAATAACGTTATTTGATTTAAATTACAAAAAGATTTATTCGATGGACGATAAAAATTTATTACTTTTAAAAGGAATATCTATAACAGATTAAAAATAAATACAACATTGAAATGTCCTCGGTGGTAAATTTTACTACTAATATATATAATAAAAAGATAAAAATTTTAGATACCATTTTATTATTTTATTCTATTCATCTATATTTATTATAGATGACCACAATATTGTAAATTTCATATAAAAAAATTTTTTTTTTTTAAATTAAATAAATTTTATTTAATTAAAGCTTTTCGCATATATAATATTTTTGTTTTTAATTAAACACTTAAGATTTACATAGCATATATAAAGTTCGACTCCGGTGACTACATATTGTAGTATATAAAACATCAAAGCTTCCGATTATATTTTTATTTATTTTTTTTTTCTTTCTTATTTATTATAATAATATTATTCTTAAAGCAATATTAATCGTTATTATAGTCGATGAGATGATTCATTCATTTGCATATATATATATTTTATTATGGTATATACAGAATGTATATACGATAAAAATTGATAAAATTGATAAATATAATTTAATTAGCAAAAACAGTTTTATTTACATCCAAAAAATTCGATTTCAAATAATGCGATTCCATTTCCTTACTTTAATTATAGGAAAGCTATAATAGGAATATCGAAAAATTTAATTACATATATCAAATTGTATTTTTAATGTTATCGATAGAAAAAGGTGTTGTGTGAGAATTAAAAATTGCATCTATTTTATACACTTAAATTTTAACCGGAAGACACTCCGTAAAATCAAAAAAAAAAAAAAATAAAAATAAAATAGAAAATAAGAAAACCATATGAAAATATACGCACTTGGATATTTTTATAAAAGCAAATTATATAATTTATTTTTATTTTTTTTTTTGCCTTTGTGCTTTTGTTTTATATAAATTAAAACCATGCGATAGAATAAAACAAAAAAATAGGCGCGACATCGTTCTTAACTAAATATTTATTTATATATAAATAAAATAACAATAGATATCGATATTATATATATTGTTAATATTTAAATTAAATAAAGTACTATGGTTGTTTTTTTTTTGTTGCTTGTTGGTTGTATAAGTACGTCATTATTTATGGAATGATTAATTTATTGGTTTTATTTTTTATTAGGTTTTCTGGATATAGAATATAAAAAAAAATATACAAAATAAATAAATAATGATAATATATTTAATAGTATTTCAATGAGTTATTTCATAAAACCCCCATAAGAATTAATAAATATTTATAGGTATAATTGTCCAGTTTGATTCTTGATTTTGAACACCGTATATTCTCTAAAGAATATACTATATTTATGGAAGATCTCAAATCCATAACCATTTAGAGTAGCGAGAAAGGTGAAATTCACACTATCTCATAAACTATGTCATAAAAATGGAAAATAAAAATTCGATTTAGATTTTATGTAATTGAAATAATTGAATACATTTATTTTAGATAATATAAAAATCAATCGCTATGTTGATTTTATTATATAGCTATGCAATATAATAAATATTATAAATAAATACTATACTATCTATTGAAATAGATAAATTTTGAATGTTATATTAATGAATAATGTATTTCATATACCAAATACCATGTATTTGTATATACAAAAATATAAATAAATCAATATAGTTAATTGTATCTGTACACACACAGTATATTACATATTATATTATACCACCTATATGGGTAATAACCATGTATATATATCGTGTTTGTCATAATATATAAATATAATTATACCTACATCAAATAAAAAATTAAAAATAATAAATATATATATATTTTGTATATATAGGTATAAGATTTTGAAATGTTTACAAACAGCGACGTATAGGCGCCAAACGTCACCACTGTCGACGGCCTTCACGTTTTGTTGTTTATAGTGAATTAAGATTATCATAAAAATATATACTTTATTATTATTTATTTTTTATTTTACATACAACTTTTTATTATAAACTTTTTTTTTAACATACGTCGTCGTACAAATTGTGTGAACTATGTGACTGACTCTTTATATAATATATTTATATGTATAACAGTCTATAACAATAAATATGGCAAAAATTATACAAATATCAAGATCATATAAAATACAACGGCGCTATAATAAACATATATTACACATAATATAGTATTATAAATAATATTTTAGTAATAAAATGATAATTGTACTTTTATTTATTTTTGTTTCGATTCTTCGTAAAATTACATTAACGTATATATTCAATTATTTGGTATCACCACATACCACCATATATAGATTAAGCCACAAATAATATAGTAATGTAATTTTTTTTTTAAGTAAAAATAACGAAATCATTCATTTCGTTAAAATAAAAATAAAATATAATTTATAAAAAAATAAAACGATATTTATTTATAAAATATTTGATTAGTTGTCCTGACCAAATTTAGCATATTAATATTATTATACGCTCGGCTTAAATGGCGATAATTAAACCGTATATATACATATATACTATATAAATTATCTTGATTTGATTATGAATGTTCAAAAAAACATTACAATAAACTAAATTATATCTTCAATTAAGCCAATTGAAAAAAAAAAACAATTTTTTTTTTAAAAAAATATACAAATGTATATTATGATAGCAATGATACGCAAGATTATATAAAGTAAACGATTATATTATCAATAAAACGCTATTCAATATAGAAAAGTCTCTATTATATAAATATATACATTGCTACTATTATTATATTTTTATTTTTCATCGAAACCATCACACACCATCGCCTTTCACATAATTGTAAAATTCAAGCATGCATACATATATACTAAATCATAGTTAATTGTAAAAAAAGAAACATACCTTCGGCGTCAGTGGGAAGAGATCCTAGTGATTTTTTTGCATTTTCTTCGCCTCGACTTCGATCTGAAAAAGAAAAAAAAAAATTATTATTTATTTTATTTAATTTATTTAGCACGTTATTAAGTCACTTTTGAATTCTATTAGTTCTTCATAAGTATATCGTATAATTGAGTACTTTTATTGGTTATAGACAACTTTAATCTTTTTATAATATTTAGGAACAACCATTTAAAATTGTAGAAAATTCTATCATGAATATAAAAAAAAACATAGAGTGTTTCAATAGAAAAAGAAACAATTTTTCTTAAAATACAAATATTTGATTGCGTTTAGGTTATTTCTTTTGCTTGCATAAAAATAATGTAATTAATTGCCTTTTTTAAATTTTACATAAAAATATTTAAAAACATATATATAATTTATTAATTGTCTTAGGAATTTATCGTTAACTTGTTTCAAATTTACTTTTTATACTTCAACGAATATGTATATATATACGCGCAAGTATAATAATATATTTATATAATAAATATTTTATATTAATTCAGTTTAATTATTGGTATCATAAATGGACATTTTATATCTATATATATATATATATATAAGTATATTGATAATAAACACGCACTATATGTCATATTATACATATATAAATATATGTTTATATGTTGTTTGCATAGTTTTTATATAATAATAATAATAATAAAAAAAAATAATATTAAAAATAACTTAAAAAAAATTGAAGTTGACTTGATATTTATCAATCAAGATTAATTAATGATTTTTAAATTGCTTTAAATTGATAAGTAATATTATTAATATATAATATTATTTATTATTAATATATTTAGAATACACTTTCATATATATATACAATAATATACGAAGATAAACAATTATATATATATATAGTTTATTAATACTCTGTGTAATTCTATTGTGTATATATAATATATGATATTATTAATTATGATGGATTTACAATAAAATGACAACAAAATAATAATAGCAAAAATGAAAACAGTGTTGTTTTTTTTTATTTGTGTGTTTGTGTCTAAACAAAATAATTGGAAATAATCAAATACATTATAATTGTTTGCCATTTTTTTTATTATTCTAAATGAATAACATACGGTTCATTATCCCATCGCGTAATCATTCTAAACAATATTTATATTGAAATAAATATATATTTACAATAAAATGGATATTTATATTTAATTGTTCAAATATCTATAAATAAATAAATGAATATATCTAAATTAATTATTAAATTCAAATATTTTTATATTTACACATATCAGCTTCTTCGAGGACAACGGTCAGAATACAACCAATGTTGTAATCTTTTATTCCTTAAATTATTCTCTTTGAGTTATAAATTCAAAATTGAAAATCAAATTAATTAAATATGAATTATTTAAGAGAAAAAAAAAGTTTTACAATGATCTTTATATATGATTTGTATGTTTAATTTTAATTTTAAGTTCAAATAATCCTTTATGAAATATACTATACGGTGCAAAACCACCTCTGTATATATATATGAACATCTCATTTATGTTTATATAGAAAGATAGAACCCATTATTATATCAATTATTCTGTGCGTGTGTAAATTACGCAACAATTCAACTTATAAGATTTATGTATATATGCATATACATTCAGTCAGGGACACCATCGCACAGTATACGTATAAAAACATCGTAAAATAGTTGTTTTATTCATAAATATTCATTATATAAGATTTTTTTAAAGAATTTTTTTTTTATATATTATTAGTTATTAATAAAAATTTTTGCATGATTATATAAATATTTACTTTTAGTTTTATATATATATCTTTATATATTTATGATGTACTTTTGCTTTATAGATATATTATTTGTAGATACATACATACGCAAATAATATATTAAATAATTCAAATCACGGTTCAATTGTTACAAAACAAAAATTAATTGTTTTTATGTAATAAAATGAATAAATTGTTTTGTTAAATTTTCCTTATATTATTATTAAAATAATAATTGAACAAACAAAAAATTCCTTAGTTTTTTATATAAATGTAAATAAATAATTAATAAATCAATAAATATATATATTTTTATATGTATAATAATAATCAAGTCGTTCTTAACTAAATTGCCATATATACTTGTTGATTATTAACTATATAAATATAAAAATATACATTTATTTAAAAGTTATATAAATGAAAATTGGCAATCTTATTTTGTTATACATATAGTATATATAAAAAAATAAATTAAAATGTATATAAATGTTATAATTAATATTGATTTATAAAGGGTATTTTTGTTAAATTTTTTGCATTTCATTTCACAAAACAATTGATAATTGGATATAATAATTGTTAATATATATATATAAAATTGTCGTCTTATACTGTGTACCACCAAAAATCCACAGGTATAAATATATCAAAAAAAAAGAAAAAAAGACATCTTAAATTTATTTAAATACATATATATATATATATATACAGCAAATCTGTTACGCAGATATAAAAATTATTGCATAAATAAACAATTATTATATACCAGTTATAAATTTATTTAGTTAACCTTATTTATAAATTTTGATTTTTTTTTTCTTTCGTCTTAACTTTAAAATAATCAACATATCCATCAAATGGATGGATATTCATCATGTGGATATACATATATTCAACATTTATATACGTACGTACGTATGTATAAATAATTTTTTTTTACAGTACAAATAACTTTTTAAAGTAAAAAAAAAAAATTGTATATATCAACAGTGTACATATTATATTTATAAATTTATTGTTTAATTAAGTAGATTTATAAAGTTTTATATTTAAAATGTAAAAAAAAAGTCATCACAAGATTAATCTCTTTGATCTCAAGGTTATAAACACCGGCCGATTCCTCTATGTGATAAATATTTATTTTTTTTTGTCTTGAATTATTTATTATTAAAAAATACAACATTTTTTTTTTTTTTTTAATATGATGTTTTAAACTTTTTTTGTTGTTTTATTTATATATTTTTGATATTATTATGTTATTATGTATATATTAATTTATTTATTTTTTTTTAATTCATTATAATATACATATAAAGGAAGGCACATACGCCAAAGGTAAAAAAAAAAAAAAAAAAGACGACGTTACATTTATTATATAATTATATTTGGAAAAAAAAATATTTTAGTCAATTGAATACAACCATAATTGTTTTTTTTTTTTTTGTTGTTTATTTTATAGATTTTCAATGGATTGGTATATGAAAATAATATATAGGAAAACGCATATGTGTATATTTTGATATACTTGTATTATTGCGATATACCTCGCTATATATGGAGGAAAAACAATTTATAAACATTGTTATTTGATTTCCGTCCTTCTTCAATTCTGTTATATTTATATATATATATATATATATATATATATATATATTAAATTTTCAGCTCAATAATTGAACTCTAATATTATAATTACTATATTATTTAGTATGTACATTTCCGGGATAATTTTCCTACTGTATTTAAGTTTAATCGTACAAGATAGTTAATTTAAAAGGTACCGCAACCATATACATATATAGTGATGGTGGTGATTTTATGAGGATTCGTAATAATTCAATAATTTTTTTAGTCGTTATTTTTAGGAACCTTTAATTCCGAAAGATGATTTCCAGAATGTTATGTTTACCTTTCTAAATTTATAAGAATTTAAATTTCATGATTGACTATAGACATAACAAATAAATCTTTTCCGTAAAAAAAAAATCTTTAAGAATATATACGTTAATTCAATAAAGCAAATCTCTGTATGAATGTAAATATTCTAATTATAAGTATTATGTCATTTTATTAAAAAAAAACAAAAATGTTTTACAACAATCAATTTATTTTTATTTATTTTTTTAATATTTAATTGAACACATTTTTAAATATTATTGATATATGCATTGTATTTATATATTAATAAAAAAAAAACATTCATTGAGAGATGCATCATTATACATATATACATATATTTAAATTGAAAAAATTGGGAGTGTATATGTCATTTAAATTAAAGAAAAAAAAAAAAGTTGACAACCTTAAGTGCTAAAATCATAACAATATTAATTTTCAATGTAAAATTGTTGTATATACAAAAAATCAACACAATTTTTTTTATACATACATATATCATTTATTTGATATATACGCATGATATGGTATAAATATTTATATCTGATGTACATTATTGAATAATTCATAAGTGCATCTCATTTAACTTTACTTTAATATATCTATTTACCATACCAATAATAATTCTACAAAGATATATTATAATATTAAATAAAATATTTCTTATATTGTATTTATATTAATAATTATTATATTGTGCATATTTTATTTTTTTTTTATATATGAAATATATTTTTAGTTTATTTTATATACAATCAATGCAAAACAAAAAAAAGCAAACAAAAATGAATGAATAACATACAATGAATTTCATTGTGACTCTATCTATATCTTACTGTATATCTATAAATATATATTTAATAAAAAAAAAATATATGTATAAATCGTGCGACAAATTTTCAATTTCAATAACAAGAACAAGCGCCAGTCAGTCAGTCAGATAGCAATGCAGCTGTCGCCATATATCGCGTTTTTTTTTTTTTTTTACATATTGTTGTTAATGTTTTTGTCTATATATGATGTGCATATAAATAAATAATATCATATAAATACCTATATATGTGTGTATATATAATTATTTTTTTTTTGTTTTAAAGTTTTGCATGTCGCGAAATTTATTAGCAAGTAATAATCCGTATATGAGATTGTATTATTATTATTATTATTGTATGTATATTCGTCAGGTAATTTTCATATTGAATATTGTTTTTTAATATTTATATTCAAGAATATATAAGAACAAACCCTTTTTTTTAGTAATTATTATTATTAGTATGTTCAGGTAATTATACTGCGATGGTATAATAAAATGAAAAAAAAAATTACTTTATAACAATGTCAATAATAAATCAATATGATTATTTGGTAATAAATCAAGTATAATTTGTTGATTACAATTGATCAAACAATGTGTTAGTTGGAAATTCAATTATATATAGTATACGTTTTAACTCGTATTTATTTATATATATATATATATATATATATATGATAATTTGGTATTTGGTATTATTTAAATTTACATCCTTTTCGAGATTATCATGTAAAACTTTTGTAAAAATTATTTTGATTTATTTAAAAAAAAAAATAGATAATTTCATTATTTCCTTAAAAGTCAATTTTTTGGTATGTTTGTTTTTTTTTATCCGAAATCACATCAGAGATCGTCGTGTGGTCCGACCATTTACACATAAATGTAATTTTCTGTGATAAAATATATAAATTTATATAGTTTTTTTTCGTAAGTCCAAAAAAAAATAATCTGGGTGTATGTTTGTTTATACAATAAAATTTCTATAATAAAAAAAAAAAAAAAAAACCATCGCCATTCATTAAAGAATTGTATATATATACATACATTTATATGTACACATATCGAATATATTTTTTATATACGTATAATATATTATAGATATATTTTGTTAAATGTAAAAATGGAATTAAAGATGTGAAACAGAAATTTTCAAGAAATAAATATAAGCGAATTAAAATTAATTTTCAATTCATATATTTATATATATATACTTATACATTTTTTTTATGCTTATAAATAGTATATGTAATATATATTTCTTGTGTTATTTTTATGTTGTTGTTGTTGCATTTGTTATTGATTTTAATTTAAAATTTATATGCATAAATGTATGTATAGTGTATATATAAATATATAGTTAAATGTTAAATTATTATGTGTATACATTAATATTATACTTCTGGATTATATCTTATATATACATTTTGAGAATGTATAATGTAACATTTCGATAAGTGAATAGAATTAAAAAAAAAATACGAACAAGTTTAATGTAAACATTTATAATTAAATGAAATAGGTAAAGCAAATTGTCATTTTAGAAATTAGGAATATCCATTCATATATATATATATATATATAAATAACGCAGAGATAACGCAGAGTTTTTTGTTTATACAAATATATACTAATTAAAATGGTCAAATGTATATATGTACATTTGTATAAAATAATATATATTAACATTGAATGTATAGAATAAATGCTATATAATTGAAGTTGTTTGTATAGTAATATAGTTCTGGAAAATAATTATTAGTTGAACTATATAGTTTGCGTTTATATATAGATAAAATAGCAACCCTAATGTAATGGCACAATTTTACATTCATTTCATGCATTTTGTATATTAGTAAAATATATATATATATAGACGTGCATTATGGTTGAGTTTATTTTAACTAAAATAAACTTCATATACACTTTAATTTTATTTTATTATAACGAAAATAATATATACGATAATCGATCGTTAAATTAAACATTTCTGTATTTAATATTTATTTATACCAGTATATATACACAATAATAAATGATATTTGCACTTTATAGTAATTACTTAAATATATACATATCGGATTTTATTTATACACTTGTGTATATTTTATATTTAAGAAAATTAACTATATATTTAATTTGGCTCTGAATATATATTTATAAATACGCGTATATTCTCCTAACACAATATTGTTTAATATGAAACATAAAAATATATGATTAATTGATTGAGATTGAAAATTAAATTAAATTAGGTCAAATGATATACTAACATATTTAATCCAAAATTATTTGATAGGAATATATTTCAGTAACATTTTCATTGCTTTCGTATAGGAATTTTCATAAAATATACAATTTTATCATTAAGAATTCCCGAAAACATACGAAAGAATTGTCAAATAAAAAGAATTTCCGATATAAATAATCACATTTATCGGATAAAGAGCTGAACCACAAAGGTATTCTATAATCTTAATTCTATAATTTTTATACCTTTTTCAAATATGTTATTACATCACGTATAATAATAATCAAAGAACAAAAACGAATTGTATACATTGTGCAGCGAATCCGCTTTCTTTTGAAAATGTTTTAAACCCATTTAATATAATTTTAATAATATGGTATAATCAGAAAAGATGTTCATTATATTATACTATATCGATATATATATTTACAACATATAAATATGTTATCATCATCTTATTTTAATTCTATATTTAGTGTGCAAAATATTATATGATAAATGTCAAATCGTTCAAATATACGTAAACGTATTAATAAAAATACATTACAAATACATTTTGTTATTCAGCCAAAACAACATTAAGAAAACAGATTAGATTAACTGAAAGTATATATATATAGTAAAAGATCTTTAAACATTTTAAGATTAGATTTACTATTTTATTTACTAATAAATGAATTATATATAAAAACAATCATCACGCATATATACCATCCATAAGAGCCATATATATTTTATATGTTATCAATCGAAAAGTGATATTACATTTAATATAAAAAACCTGCTTTATCCAATTCAAAGAGGATTTTGAGATATAATTATAAATAATTATACTTATATATATGACAACAACCAAAATTTATTTCACATGACGATAAATTAATTAAAAGAAAAATAATAATAAAAAAAAAGCAATTTTTTTCTTCGTTAATTATATATATAAATAAAATATTGTATATATGGAAAATTTTACTTTCATATACTCATATATTATTTTTTATATATAGTTAATGCATTCTTTTTTATATAGTCTTTTATTATATATATATATATATATATAAAGAGTATAACTAATTAACAAAAAGATAATATGAATATATATTAATTAATTATTTTTAATTGAATCGCGAAATGAAATTTCTTATATTATTCGCATATATACTCAGCATTTTCATGCGATCGCGATGGTCGTCAACTCATCAGCATCACTACATAACGTTTAAATATATATGTACATTATTGGGTAAAAAAAATAAAATAAATTTAAACCAACAAAGAAGTTAATCAAAAATTAATTTGAATCAATATGTTAAATTTTCGGAACGAAAATAGTTTGCTATTATAAATTATTATAACAAAAAAATTCAATTAAATTTTTAAAAAAATTATAAAATTTCTTAAACTGATTTTTCCACACTCACTTCATTCATATCGGATGTATTTAATTTTTTATATTATTATATATAGACAAACATGCTCTAATTAAGAACAAAATTAATTAATTTTATTTTTGACAATTTTTAATATATCTATAGAGACAAAAATAACTAATTAAATTGATTATCGTATACCAATTTGTATTTATATACGCATAGTTTCATGTGAGATAAATACTTAAAAATAATGAAAAATAAAAATGTATGACGTGCATTCATAAAGTTGCGATTTTTTTTTTTTTTTTGCTTATAATTAATATAATTAATGTTTACAATATATATATATATATTTAACGTTACATCGTTAGAGTATACAGATAAAAAATATCCATTGGGTTTGGACATATAGCGAATGAAATGATAATTTGGTTAATATGCCGCAATACCATTCCTATATAATTTTAATTTCTAAAAATATTTATTCCACTTTAAAATTAACATAATTTTTAAATCTAAATTTAAATATGTTTTCAATTGAAATTTCATTGTAAATATACAAAAAAAAATAAAATATTATTTATATTTAAAAAAAAAAAGGAAGTTTTTGTTATTGCAACTACAAAATTATTATTATTATTTTAAAACAAAAGTGAATATGTCGTTCTACCATTTGTTCGTCTGTCCGGCCATCCGTCCGTGTCCGTTTATATAACAAATATGAAAATAGCAACTAATAAAATAAAAATACAAAAAAATATACATGGTAAATGTAAACACACCTATATCTATCTATATATGTAACACATCGAAACACAACGAAAAACACGGACATTATATTATTTAAAATTCAAAATATTCATAACTTGATTTTTATATACACAAATCTATTTTTATTAAAAAAAAATAATAATTCGAACGATATACAATAAATATTTAATTAAACATTGTCGCAATTATATATTCTATATATAAAATATTTAAAAAAAAAAACATATTTTTTTTAATTATATATGAACAAGATAAATATGTGTGTACATCATATCAATATAGATTTGTTATTCTTTAATATTATAATATATACCAACATATGTATATACGTTTCGGCCTATATATGCTGTGTATATAGGATGGTGGTGGTGGTGCGGTATGTAAAGAATTTCTTAAATTATTTATAAATATAACAAAAAACTAAAAATATAAAATGGAATTTTTTACTCGCAATTGTATATATAAAATAAAATAAACAACATAATAAATATTTACGTAAACAATATGAAAAAAATTGATAAATTTTTTTTTATTTGTTTATATATATATATCTACATATATCTATCTGGCTATCTGTCTATATAGGATAATATCATATTAATGTCTGACATCCACACGGAGGAGAGCAGACACAATAAATAATTGTGTGTTTTTTTTTATATATTATATATATTTTTTCATTAGTTTAATCATTTAATGTTATTTATTTTATTTTTTGTCATATAATGAATGTATTTAATAAGTTATATAAATATAACATATAAAACATAAATTTTCTTAAATATATATATATATATATATAGTTATTTATGTAAATAAAACATATCTAAAAATAACTAATAAATTATCGCTAAAGAAAAGAATTTTTCAATTAAAAATTTTTTACGTATCCGCGATAAATATAAATATTTTGAATGTAAAATTTAAAATAATGATTTTATTTTTAGTTTTTATGATAAAAATGTATTTATTTATATATATTTCAACTCCACTTGTTGCGCTTTCTTTTGTTACAGAAATAAATATGAAAAAAAAATCGAAATATGTATAGGGAAAAATTGATCAAAATTTTATACAGTATAGTTAAGTGTGCAAAAAAATTAATTAAATTGGCCAAAATAGTATTATTTTTTTTTAATATCTAATAAAATAAATTCAATTATTAAAATTGTCAATTTCTTGAGAATTTTAATTTTGAATTTGTTTTTAAACTTTTAAAAACAACGAAACAGAACAAATAAAATTTAATATAAAATTAACAAATATCATTTGGAAATAGCAGAATGGGATTGTTTTTTTAATTAGTGAAAAATAAATACAATTTAAGCGAATTGTTTCTATATAGAATTTTCAATAAAATATCACCAGTTTGAAAAATACAATTCACCAAGGAAAAAGCAATATGCAAATATCATTTTATAATACATCATCAATTTTCAATTTACATAAAATGTTTAAAATAATTAAAATGTTTATTTGCGAATGACATTCTATTAAACAATTTTATGACATTTTCTCGTAACATAAATAAATGAATGAAAAACATATAATAACATAATAATTATAATATAAATAAGAATAATAATAATAACAGAAACTATTGTGTGAACAACCCAACCACCTGCATATATATTTTACAATATATCAAAACAACATAATTTTCAATAAAGGTTTTTATTATTATTATTATTATTATTATTGTAATAATATATATAGGTGTAATATAAATGGGAAAATAAACATTTATTATTATTATACAGCATATTAAAAAAAACACATGCAAATGAATGACGGCCGGCCACCAACAAAACACAGTCACCAACAGCCAGCACCAACAACAGAATGTAAATATGTGATGAATGAAATGAAATAAACTTTTTTTATTTATATGAAAAGAATAAAAAATAAATATGAAACATTATTTTCTTATTGTATTACATATTTAATGTAAAAAAAAAAGGTAGATGAAGATATTTTACAGCAAAACAAAACAACAATGCAAAGAGGCGACAATGAATATTATAATATGACGAGACGACGATTCTTTTTTTTTTTAACTAAATATATACTATATTCGATGCTGATGACTATATTATATACATGAATGGCATACTTTGAAAAAGAAAAACTTTTTTTTCATTCATAAAAAAAAAATTGTTACCCACTTATTAAATGTTTTTTAGCAGTTAAAGAAAGGTATATTATATTTAAATTTTTATTCAATATTTTGTATTTTAACACAAAAAAAACGTGTCCTTGTGAAATTATCTATATATACATATAGTACCAGAGAAGATTACATACAATAAAATTTTGAATGATAAATAAATGAAGAATGATAACGAAGTGTAAAATATAATGAGTTTTTTTTCTTTCAATATCTATTCTTATATACACGATAAAAAATGAAAACACATTTTACTAAATTTTTAATTAATATTTTCGTTATGCTAACACAAATATCGTAATATTTAAATATTGGAGAAACGAATCGATTTGAATGAAATGTGGTATTCAAGTTTTTTTTTTATAATTATTCTCTATAAATAAATAAGGATATTTTCAAACCCATATAACAATACAAAAATGAGTAATGATTCATTAGTATAATCAATTTAATAAAATACAAAAACAATTGTTATTTCGGAAATTATACAAGCATTCAAAACAATGTCAATATAATTCCCAATCAATTAAATAATAATATTAATTTATAGAGAGTATACATGATTGAATTTAAATTGTCGTATATCACACTAATAACAGGTAATTAAAACTCAATTGAAGTTTTTTTTTTTAATTTGATTTAATTATACAAACCCATATCAAGTATATATAGAATGAAAATATAAAGCATACCAAATACTATACGAATAATTCATTATATTTACGTTAAGTCATTGACCCATAGCGGCGATAATAATTATTTTGTTTGCGATAATCAAGTATAAAGAGGAAAAATAAAATGCAACATATGAACATGTATACTTATATAATATATATGATTATTACAATAATTATTATTATTATTATTTATATATACGTTTTTATTTATCTTTTTTAGTATTATATATATTTTGTGTATTTATATACATGCGGAGAAAAATTGAAAAACAACGCGATTATAAACAATTTAGTGATAACGATGCCGCCCCACTGCTTTGCTAATTATATAATAATTAACTTACTCACCAACCACAAACCAACGCTTAAACATATATATGTATATATATAGAAAAAGAACGTGTGTGTAATTAATTATAAATTTATTGTATATGTATATTCTATAATATTGATAAAATTGTTCTAGATTAGAAAAAAAACAAGTTATTAATTCATTAGAGAACGTCATTCTTTGAATTGAACATTGAATATTTAAGTACCTTTATGTTTCGACACATATATGAATATAAATTTGTAAATATATTTTATCCGCATATTTTTATTTTTATATATATCAGTCTATCACCCCGTATATATCTCTAAATATAAATGCCATTTGTTTTGATATAGATAAGAGATTTACCTATACAATACAAAATAAATATACATACCTCATTTGGTTAATGTATTTATTTATTTTTTTACGTTTTTTTTTTATATATTCAATTTTACATTTAAGTTACGTAATAATCGTAATTTCTTTTTTTTTTATAATCACGTTATATACCTTTTAAAGTGCATGTTTCTTTCTTTTGTGTTAATATTATATTCTTGCAGTTTGTATTATATTTTGTTTGTTAGTAAAATGAAGAACAACATAAAAAATTTAAGAACAAAAAAAACATTTGATAGAATTTATAATACATATACAGATTCGCATTAAATTTTAATTCAAATTCATACACAATATATATGTAGAAACAACAAAAATAAAAAATAAAAAAATATAATTAAAGAAAGAAAAAAAAACACACACAAAGTATATGGCGCCATGATTCCATGTTTTGTATTTTATTTTATATTTTTTTTTTTTTTTTGTTAAAGTAGATTTTTTATAAAATTGTTTAAGAGTTTGTGGTTTTTTATTTTTATTTTTGTTATTTTTAATTGAAAATAACAAAAAAAAACAACATACAAATAAAAAATTGAAGATATATACTGACTGATATAATAATGGTATAAAATAACAAAGATTTAAGAAAGATATACGCACATTTTTTTTTAATTTTTTTCAAAACAAAAAGTCAACTTAACTTATTTTTATCAACATTATGAAAATTCGTAAAAGATTAATAATTGAAATCAATTTGCGTGCGTTTTGTGTGTGTATGTTTTAAATATTAAATGGTATAGTAAAAAAAAGTTTTTAGTCAATTTTTTTATTTTGAACAATTGGTCACAAAAATTTTATTTATGAGAAAGTGATTTTTTTTCTATTTAATTTAATTCCAATTCATTATATTTCATTTCTATTTAATTTATAATCGAATGCACATAATTTATAACGTAATGAAAAAAAAATATTTGGTCACACAATCTCTATGATGAGAATATCAAAGGAAAAAATTAAATGCTTGACCACGTATTTATTTAAGAAAAATTATAATTATTCAGGAATTTTGAGTACAGGACCCTTATTTTACCAGTATCATGTAATATAAGTGAATAGCCTGAAAAAAAAATGTCCTTATGTCAACAAATTATTTATATGGGAAATATTCTATATATAAATCAGACACATGTACAAGGCTATTTTTTTTTGCCAATTTTATAACTTATTCTTTTACTATTTCTTGTTGTAGTTTTTTTTATACGCAAAAAAAACAAGCATTTCTTAATAATAAAATGCACCGCACATAATGTAAATTCTTTAAAAGAACAACAACATGCAATAACAAGTTTTCTTTTAAGTATATACCTTTGATAATTTATTTATTTTTTTTTTTTTTTGCTTTAATTTAGTTTAACAACAATACATTTATTTATAAATGTATGTATTTTCCATTGAATGGCTGAATGGCAAACAATGATTTTGGAAAATAAACTTCATCGATCCGCATATATATGGTATAAACAAAATTAGTAGCAGATATTGTCTATTTGTTTGTTGGTTATATTGAATTTAATTTTTTTTTGTGGTCTTATTATAGATTATAGAATGACTAGACAGATTCTAAAAAAATATATATAAATACCTATAAATAACCTCTCGGTGGCACAGGATAAGAAAATATTTAAAATAGAACAATTCAAGGTAAAATGATGATCTAAAGAAACAAAAATGTAAGTTCTTATATATGGAACGGATTTATGAAAGCAAAAATATCATATTTATAAAAATATACTTTATTTATATATACATATTTAGATATGAAGCAGGTATAAAATAATTTAGAGATGAATGGATTTTATTGGAATGGACATACATTGAGAAAAACATAAATCTATATTAAATAATTATATCTTATATAAAAGTTATTCTTTTTTTTTTAAACCAATTCGTTGTATAAAATCGAAAATTTTAAGAAAAAAAAATCGTTAAATTGAGATATCTAAGGATTGATTTAACCAAAATTGTATTTTAATATATTTATCAGAAAATTTCTCATGATAATAATATCAAGATATTTTGAATCTGGAATAAATTCAAATGGAATCGCTTGTAATATACATATTTGGGACTGTTAAAAATTATGATTTATGAAAATTTCTATGATAATTATTTTATTTGTATTTTTTGTATTATTTAAGAGCAGTTCAATATAGAATATATATATAAGTGTATTATAAGTGCATTTATATTAAATAAATAAAAAAAAAATTTATTATTGTATATTAAAACAAGCCCCCTACCACTTATAATTATATATGGATGCGTTGACAATTTTTGTATATATATATATATGTATATATCTATTTTTTCTCTGTATCTTCACATTAATAATATTTTTTCCTTCTTATCTAAGTCTAGACAATTTATATTTTCATATGTTGATGCAATGTTTTATGATGTTATCGAAAGGTGCGTCTAGACACACATTTATACAATAACGATATATAAATTAATTTTTATCCCAAATCTATACGGTTTTTTATAATTATTATATGTATATTATATGTAAAAATAAAGGGAAATATATTTATTTAGAATGTATTAGAAATATATTTAGATTATCAAGTGCGGTACATATTTATTTTTTCACCAACCCTTACTTAAAATTAATTTCATCATAATTTATGACATTATAATGACAATATTTTTTATATTTTGATGTATTGTAAGGAACAAAATTTTTTGTTTAAATTAAAGTACCGCACATTAAAGTAAACCCCCATTAAACATGAATACATCAATAAATTTAAGCATATAGAAAAAAATGTATGTCATTTGTTAATATAAATATATGAAAGAAGTAAAATGGATATCAAATTTTAAAGAATTTAAATATATATAGGTACATTTTTATCTAATTTTAATATACCACTTAAAATGCTGTATACTTGATTTGATTTGTCATTTGGTTTATTTAAAAATTTTGGTTAAGTTTCAATTACATGAAAGTTCTAGTTCTTCGGCATATTAAATTAATATGCCGATATAGTATATTTATATATTTTATAAAAGCACAAAATATCGTTCTAAATTTTTGAAGTATTTTAAAAAAAATATATATATCTTTATAAAAATAAAACATAAACTTACCTTCGTGTATCAGCATGTCCTTCTCGATTGAGTCGTACGCAGGTGGGGGTGGATCTGTAAGACAAAAAAAATATATATTTTATTACATTTGGATAATGAATTTTTTTTTCTTCCAATATTTATGTTATATTGCAATATTCCATTATAATAAATAGTGTAATATAAAAATTAAATTGATGCCATAGAATTAAAATAAGTAAATGAAATTTTATGGATGTATAAGTAAATACATATTATGTATGTAAATAAATTAATATGTCATTTTTATTATTATTATAATTGTTTGTTATTTTATATATGGAAACTGCTATCATTATATTATAAATTTGCCGACTTCGTTAATGAAAGAATTTTTGTGTCGCCATCGCTGCTATTCCATTGTCGCCGATTTTTTTTTTTATTATTATTATAATCATTTACATGATCATATATACATATATGTATAAATAAATTTTAATTATTGTACATTTAATATATGTGTTCCGTGTTATCATTTTTAAGAGATTTCGTCTTGCGCCATATCATCATCATTATCATTATAATTATAATACACAATTTTTTAAATTTTATAATCATTATCATATTATAAATATTATTTTAGTATTATATGTACACACAATACGTAAATTAAATTCAAATTATCTTTATGGACCCCAATATATATATAGAGACATAGTCGATTTTGTCTTTATTTTTTTGAAATAATTGAAAAAATTAAATTGATAAGAATGTATGTGCAAAAATTTTGGTAATCTATTTTTTATTTATATTTTTGTTTTTTTGTGTTTTGTTTTCTTTTTTTTTTTTGTAAACAATTACGAAGTTCAACATCAAAATAATTTTGCTTTTTATTAAAATAAATATATAATTGAACATATATAATAAATTGACGTTCTCTCTCACATAAGATAAGAATAAAAATGATTCAAAGATATAATAATACAGTATAAGATAAGAAGACGTATATTCTTTTCATATATATGTATAGAGATCAAAGATTACACAATGAAACTAGAAGTTAAATTAAAATATTGACCCTACTTTAACATGTTATTAAAGGCAGAATTAAATTAAATTCGAAAAAAATATTGGATTGGAATTTAAGAAGATATAAATATGATATATCTGACCTATGATTAAATTATAGGATATATATTAAATATAAATTACAAATGAAAAGCTTTATACATTTTCTTTTTGAATACCATATAGTATTTTGTTATTTCTATATTTATATATAGATCAGATCGCAGTTATATATTTGTTTACATTAAAATATTTTTCTTACGATTAGTAAAAGCAAAATTTCATCATAATTTTTTTTAAAATATAATCGAATTTCTTGAATTAGTATATGATTACAAATTTTAAAAAACGGTAAGTGAAGTATTAAATCTAACAAATAACCAGTTAGTTCCAGAGTAATTTTTTGATATATATAGATAACTATGAAGTGAACATTTCAATAAAAAATAATGACAAACAAAAATATCTTTAAAATTTTTTATTGACTTTTAATATCTGTCACGATATACGAATATATTATTTGTGTATTGCGAATGCAAATAAAAATTTGGAAACAATGTGTTATATGAATATATAAGAGGATTTTTTTAGAAATGTTAATTCACTATGTGATTATTTAAATTATATTCACCTTCAACCAACTTTAAAAACTGGAATCCAACGATTTAATGTAATTTATTTTTATCAATAATTGTCGGTATAATTTTTTAAATATATATATAAATATACAAAAGAGAATCATCACAAACTAAACTATTAACAACAACCAACAAATTGAACAAAAAAAAATATAATAATATTATATTAAAGGGATTTCCTGATTAAGTACATATTTTTTTTATACTTTATATATGTGTTTTAAAATGTATTATTATTTTATGTATAATAATTACTGATTTTTATCATGATTTAGAAATTTTGATTAAGTTTTCCTACAATTATTATTTTCTTACAAATGCCGCGCCGCTCATATATATAGCTTTTGTTACATTTACAATTATATTTTTTTAATTTTTTATACATAAAAAAATCATAAAACCCGTATACGTTTGTATTTCTTTAATACTCATATATATGAAGAATATATATACTATTTATTCAAAACATATAGAATATTTTTTCATACCACCTAAAAACAAAATAGAAGAATTTTTATATAAGCTCCTTCATATCAACATTTGGTATATGTATAAATAATGTTAATTTGCTGTATATGAAATGTATTTTGTCTTTGGTTTGATTTTTTTTGTCATTATTATTATTATTATTTAGTGAAATGTGTTTGTATGTTGGATTATAAATGCTTTTTGTGTTGTTGTGTACACGAAACAATCACATCATATTTTTATAAATAACTGCGGCGCGATAACATATTTTTATTTAAAAATATATTATTATTTTTTTTATTATTGTTGTTTTTCTTGATATATGTATATTTATCTCAAAAATAAAAAAAAACACAAATTAAAATATTAATTTTATATAGTACAGTAATAATCTTTTTGGTATACATATATATGTATAACTAAAAAAATAATACTTACTATAAAGTATTCCTTTTACCGGTGGTAATCTTATAAAATCTTATATAACTCTCCTCTGACCTTTTGGAATTCATATTTATACATCATATTCAAACATGTAAACCATTTTAATTTTGATAAATAAAAATATTATCATTGAACAAATTATAAATATGTGCGATCACTGTCAATGATCATTGATTCAAAAAATGGTATCTATATATAGAAATGATTCCATATAGTAACTCATAATTATACACTGATCTTTTATTATATGCGGTATCAAAATCGTCTTATGAATGTTTTACTTTTATACAATAATTGATTTTGATTTTATGTCTATCGATCACATTAAAAAAAATTCGCAACAACTAATCTTATTTACGCGTACATATATACATTTTAGTTTTGTTTGATTTTATTCCATTTGAATTTTTTTATTATTATTTATTCTTCTTCTCAAGGTTTTATTGTGCGGTAATTTTTCTCTTATATTTATATATCAATACAATTATATTATTTATATAAGAACGCCTTCACATTACATAAATAATAATAATAATAAAAAAAAATATTATTATAATTAACTAGTTTATGCAAATAATATATATTTATATGCTTTAAAAGCGACGAGTTTGATTGTTTGTGCATGTAAATAAATATATATATTATATAGTATATTTTATTCTATAGTATATATGAAGATAATAAATTCTTATATAGAATTATTTAAGTTTTAAATCAATTTAAAAAATTTTTTAGTGTCGTCAAAAACAAATAAGTTTTTTTTATGTAGCATTTATAAAAAAGCATTTAGGATTTAGATAGTCTAAAATCAATCTATAATCCAATCTTAATAATAAATGGAAATATAATTTTTTGTTTGTTTGTTAACAAAACGAACAACGACACGTAATTCATTGAAAATTTTAATGTAAATATTTTATATAAAATGATTATCCTGTTTTCAAAACCATTTTATGAGATATCGAACGCATTAAATTATATATATATACTATATAGGTATAAAGACCTGAAGAATAAACATATATCTAAATAAATCTTTATGCCTTTTTGATTTTTTAAAATAAAAACGTATAATTTTAAATGATAAATTTAAATTGAATAATGGTCATCTCATATACATACATGTATATATATTTATTTTAAAAGCATTAACAAAAGACAAACGAAATAAAAAGGTACACAAAATAATTTGAAATGGAAAAAAAAAATAAATATATTTATATTTTTTTTTTATTTTTAGTTATAGATAGGTAGGTATTTTATATATATATATATATATATAGATATTTTTTTTTTAACTTATTTATTTGTTTGTGTTTATTTTTTATTTATTTTTTTTTTTTGTTAAAAATATTTTTTTAATTGATTTCGATGAGTATATTTAAACAGGTTTTGCCTACTACTTAACAATAATTATTGTTTTAGTATTTGTTTAGCTCTAGAAAAAGAATAAAATTTTTCTTCAATATATTATTATACATATACATAAATGATATTCAAGTAAAAAAAAAAAAAAAAAAAAAAGAAAGAGCCGCGTATCGCACCATTATTCAATCCCAACATAATATCTACAATCTTTCATCTACATCGAGCATTTATTATTTTGTCTATATATTCCCAAAAAAATTGTCTTAAATACATTTAACAAAAATTTATTATACAATTTTCGTTCATATATTTAAGAAATAAGAAAAAACAAAATAAGATAGAATCTTTTAATAATTTATAACAGATGATGACAGAATTCCATTTGAAATTAATGAAAAAAAAACAGAATTGAAAATAACAAGGTGTATAAATGTAGAAATGATTTCCTTCTTATACCTGTCATGCAAATATATATATATATATATATATATAGCGATTATTTGGGAGGATTTTTCTTAACCTAAAACAAAGGAACTGGTTATTCGCAGGACCAACTGCCCATATGAATACTAATGATTATTTTTAATGTATTCTGATAGCAAGGAAGTTTATTCAACTAATTTATTACACGACGGTATCTTATTTGCAAATATAGAGCAATAAATCGAAATATAATAGCTAAATGTTTAATTTCCCTTTATTTTGTGAGAAAAATTAAGTATTAGGTGCTGTAAATCTGTGGCAATGATATTCAGCTACAGTATAGATATTAGCTGAATTTGGACACCTTGTACATATAAAAGTCAATCAATGAATTAAATTATAAAAAATATAAGTGGATATAAATTATAAAATAGTTGTTTAAAAATATTATTATACGGAAAAAAAAATTTATTATTGAACTGGTGTTTGTATAATAATTAATGCTTTTGTATATACATATATATACTCGAACGTCATATATACACAAATACATATTATTATTACCGCAATGGTATACTTATATTTACAATTAAAAAATGTGCATACAGAAAACAAAACTCCTCCATATAATAGGAAAACAATCTTTTCTAAATAAAGGAGTATTAAATTTTTTATGAGATCCATAATTTATCACACTTTTATCCATAGCTCATAGCTCAGATCCTTCAAATCTCTAAAATATCATTCATAACAGTAATATACTACTTGATAACACTGTGTTATAATACACTTTTTGATAACAGTAGCTGACATATCGAAAATGTTAAGGTATGTTATTAGCGGTACAACAATTCTAAAGGGTATCTTTGCCAACAACAACAGATTATTTGTGTAAATAGAATTTCATTGTCAAATATCTAACCGCAATAATGGATTTTTCAATAGACATATAGAGAGCAAAGTTTTCAGGTAAAAAAACGTTTTGTATATAACTTAACAGCAAACAAAAAAAAAAGATTCGATTTTCATCATAATGTAAAAAAAAAAAATAAATAAATACAGACAACATTTTTCAAATTATATTAAAATTAACCTTTTTTTGTTAAAAAAATAAAACATACAATGCATATATTAAAGGAATGCATTACAGGTTTTGTGCATATCAATTTAAAATTCAGCAGAAAAACAAAAACCGTGCATTTATGCATCGACATTATATATACGATTGACGGAAATTATTATATATAGATAGATAGATATATAAGAAGAACAAAATTTCATTTCATCTTTTTGTATCTTCTTCTTTAGTACATTAATATTCATTTAACAATAATATTCAATCATTATCATCATCATTGTTGGTCGATTTTCTCGTCATTGTCGTTATTTTTTTTTATTTTTATTTTGTTCTTCTCGTTGTTGTTCGAACAGATCGAGTCGTCGACAACCGCAGCAACAAATAAAATATTTTCTTCTTGGCGCCACCATCATAAAATTAATGTATGTATTATATATTTTATTTTATTTTTATATTATTTTTTTTTGTTTTCATTGAATTTATATAAAAGCAAAAATGTATGGGAATATACATTTGTATGTAAAAATAAAAATAAGTTATCGTAAAATAAAAACCACACAGTTTTTTTTTATTATCATTACCCGTTTGTTTGTTGTATTATTTGCTAAATGGTATAATAATTTTAATAACAATAGTGTGTAAAAAATAAAATTAAAAAAAAAAAGCAAAATAAATATGCATAACGAATAATAATAATAGTAATAATACCTAATAACAACATTATTATTATTATTAATTTTTATACAAAGGCACTATCAATTCATCATCACAAAAACACAATTGCATCAACAATTTACATATAAATATTATACAGAAAGTATTCAGTCGGTCATACACTATATAGATATGTATATGCATATATATTAATTTTACATAACAAATGTGTATTAAAATACAAAATGAATGAACACGAAAATATAATTGTATTTAATTATTTTCATAAACTTCATGACTTATTGCTGGCGCCAGGAAATGGGCACGCGCAACGTACTTAATTTTTACAAAAAAAAAAAAAAAAGAAAAAATAAAAATAGTACGAAAAAATAACAACAACTAAAGTAACACGAAAATATAATAATAATAATAATATACTTTATATGATGATGACGATGATAATGATGATGATTTTGATGTGAACAACAAAGTAACAAACATTTTTGGCATAGGAAATTATTTATAAATATTGACAGTTTTTTTTTATATACGTTTATCATTATTATATTATTAGAAATATATACACAACCAAACACAACAGTTAACAAATTTCGTGCGTAATACATGTTTATTAATTTTGATTATATATATATTTACAAAAGAATGAGTTTGTTTTGATTATTCATAAGGTGTATTATTCAATGGTTTTGTTAACCTAAAAAAATTATAAAGAATTGATAAAGAAATGCAAATGAATTCCACTTTTGATGATGGGAACCGTAAATTTACCTTAAACTGGCTAACGAGTTCAGATTATTAATTATAGTTTATATAATAAGTTATTCGGAAACATAATATATATTGGGAATAAGATATAGAATCACATCTGCCATAAATTTTATCGAAACAGCCGGAATGCCAAATTTTAATATCATTTGTTACAACAAATATTTGCTGTTGAAATGATCATAAAATTTTTCCATGATATAATGCGATGGTAATACTACAGCAAATGCTCAGGTGTAATTATAACACAACAACAATTTTGAAAGAAAAAAAAGCAAGTTTCATGTAATTGAATTTGGAACTAACATCGATCTAAAGCACATGTTGAATGTACAAAAAATATATAAAATTATTTTATAAATATAAATACAATTTTAATAAAATAATAATTATTATTACTATTATTACAATAGTAATGATAATATAATAATAATGTTTACTGTTATCTATATAATATTGTTATTTTTTATTTATTTATATTATTCGATAATTGTAATTGGGTGTGTGTGTGTGTGTGTGTGTGTGTGTTTCTATATATATATATACTAAAATTGTAATAAAATAAAATATTTTATCATTCCTACAAAAAATGAACATCTATATCTATAGATGCATATATTTAATTCCCAACCAAAAGAACACAATTTGTATATAAAAGTTCATCAAAAATATATCATTGTATGGGTTAAGTCTCTCTTGAATTTGAAATATTTACAATTCCCCAATCATAAAAATAAATATATATATATATATTATAAAAAAACCTCCAACACTACCTTATACAATTTTTTTTTTTATTATTTATTTATACATTTGTGTACGTACGTACGTATATTATTAATAATACTAAAAACAAAAAGAAAAAAAAAACAAAAATGAGCCGCCATCATTTTAATTTGCATTTTTTGATTTTCTTCGACTTTTTGGTTCATTTTCATGTGTGGTTTTTTTTTTATATATAAGATGAGTAAAAATGTATATGTGAATATTTATAAGAATGAATTATATAAATAAAAATAAAAACGACGAGACGATTATTTATATATATATAATATATACATATTATATTATACATTATTTATGATGCATATATAAAATGCATTGAACACCTTCACCTTTTCTATTATCAAATAAAACCATATTTAAAAACACAACGCACGCACACACAGTTATTCATTTTGTTATTTAAAATGAGGTGGTTTATCTATACATATATATATATATATATATATATATAAATAGCTTGTGTATAAAATATAGCAATGTATTGTGCCTTATATATTGTGTTGTTGTTGTTCATTTTTTTTTTTATTATTATGATTTCAGATTCAACACACAAATCACATTCTAGGCGCCACAGCTACACTGTAAAAAATTTAACCGGTATGTATATGGTTGCATATAAATATATTTATAAGTATGAATAAATATATATATATATATATATATATATATATAGATTTTATTTTATAATTGAGAATAGTGGCGACTATGAAATATTGCGTCGACGACGCTACGGACGGGCAACGAAGAAGACGACGACGACGTCGACAACGATAATGATTTTTCTTGTGTTTTTTTTTTTGTTTAATAAAGCGACCGCGACGACGACGACTTTACGAGAAGAACAACGATAAAAATCCATTTTATTTGTCTATTTTCTGCTGTTTTTTTTTCTTCAACTGTCAGTGTGTCGGTCGGTGTATATATTCTTCTATTTGAAATGATCTGCTGATGTTTGTATAATTATTTTTTTTTATAATAAATATTGGACATAAATAAAGATAATGTTTTTCGTGTATGCTAATCGTTATAATGCTTCTGGAAAATGTATTTTCCAATTAGAAATATATTATATAAATTATGTTCAATGGTAATTAAAAAGATTATTATCCATTCTGTGAATGGCTGTGCATTGGATGGAGTAAAATCGCTGTAGGTAATTTCAGGAATACGATGAGAATTTCACAAATTTCATTATGAAAGAATTAGTAAAAATTATTATAATGATAAAAAAGTAAACGAAAATTATATACAAATGTGTTTTTTTTTTGTTTTCCCGTTCATTTTTTTTATGGCTATTGTAAATTGAACTGGCGACACACAACTGATAAAATATTAATCTTGAAGATTTCTGGTGTATTTTATTTTTGTGTATTTAATTTTCTGTTTTTTTTTGTATTATGTATGAGTAAGCAAACATATTATTTTTTTTATACGATTTTTTTACCATTTAATTTATTATGTAAATAATAATTTTTTTTTAATTTTTGCGTAACTCAAATAAAGATACTTAAATGGAAAGTAAAAAGTAACCAAAAAAATAAAAGTCTATTATTATATAGATTAATTTGGAAATTAACCAGCAAAATCAAGGAATTCCAAATAAATACAAATATAAAATTAGACCTCTTCTTATTCAACATCAATTCGAATCGAATGCAAACAGTTTAAATAACAATAACAGCACTAAAACCTCAATCATTTAGTCAAAGTTTAATTTTTTTTAATGGAAGGAAAATAAATAAAATCGGGACAATTTAAATATAAAATAAAATGCATTTACTCACCGGGCATCATCCTCAGCCAATGTTGTGGATTGCAACATATATAAAATTGATCGTTTTGACATAATGGTAAACGTTTTATTTCTGATGAACATATTAAATCTGGCCATTTCCATATTCGACATGCCAGAACATGTGGTTCTATTTCTTTTATTGTACTTCTTGGAACCAGTACACAATCGGGTACTTCGTTTTTCCCATCTTGTTCGATTGCTTTGTATAGCGTTTCCATTTGTACATCTTTTAGTTTCTTTACTAATTGCAAAAATAATGTCTCTAAATAGTTGGGGTTGTTGTTGTTGGTGGAGCTGTTGTTGCTGCTGTTGCTGTACATTGTCACATTGTCCCCATCGATACTGCAGTTGGTGCTGCTGTCTGTACCACAACCACCACCACCACCACAACAACCGCCACCACTTCTTGCACAACAATTCATCAAAAACGAATTGTTTTCCTGATGATGGTGATGTTGATGGTGATTCTGATGAGCATAATTTTGTTGATGCTGTGGATAATATGGATGATCGATATCCATAGTATGCGTCGTTGACGGGCTCGATGTCATTTGATTTCGAGAATTGTTTGGCGATTGTCGATAACTGTGGGGTGATTGTAGGTGTTGTTGTTGTTGTGGCTGTGGTGGTTGACGTTCGTATGGCATTTCTTCTTGACTTGATGAGGCTTTTGGTGTTATTGTGACGCGTAAACCCCATAGTCGTTTCTGAAGGTTCTTTTTGCGTTGAAAGAACATGGGGGGACATAAAATACATTGGTAACATTTATCTTTCATACAAACATCATTAGTATAATTACTATTATGAATATTATTACTACCACTATCTGTATTACTAATATTATTTAATTGATTATTGTTATTATTATTAAAACTGGTATTATGTACACAGAAGGGTGTTTTTTCGCCTTCTTCTGTAGCAAAAATGTCTTCCCTTATTATGCCGACGCCAAATTTCTCTCCTACAAACGACACCGTTGTTGGTGTTTGTAATATGTTTTCGATTTGGGACGGTAACGATGACTTTGACCGTGAAAATGGTATCTTTGGCGATACCGTTTTTGATTGGTGAATTTTTACGATTATATTCACTATTGTTAATTTTTCTTCGCACAAAAACACTATTAATTAAAAATTTTCTTTTTTTTATAAATAAATCCGAAGCAATTAAATTATTATAATTATAACAATAATAATTATGATAATTAATCATGTTTTATTTTGTGCACCATTTAATAATTTTTGTTTGTTTTTTATTTTAAAAAATGATATTTTAAAACAAAATGTGTTTTTTGTTTGTTAACTTTTATATTAAATATTCTTGAAATTTAACTAACACGCAATTTTTATTTATTAAAACTATTTTAACTTTTACTAGTTTTATATTCACTTTAAATTTTTTTATTTATTTTTTTTTAAAATATGGAATAAACTTTTTATATACAAATATATTTAAACAATTAATTAATAGAAAAAAAAACCAATATATTGTTAAAAGCACAATTTGATATTACAGATTTTTAAAGTATTAACCTTTAAAGATTGCTCTGTATTTTATGATATGTGTTAAGTTGTGTATAACGATAATATGTATATATTGTGTATATTTTTATTCAGGTTTCAATTGGGATCACAAACCCAAAACTCTGTAAACAAATGTAAATTAAAAAAAAAACAAAGAATTAATATAATTTCATATATAAAAAAATCTGGAAATTTAAATAAAATTGAAAGAAACATTAAAAAATATATAACCGATAGGACGTTTTTTATATACATAGGTTTATTGTTCAACTAAATATAAGAATAATGTTATATCTATCATAAACATATTCAAAAAATAATGATATAAATGAAATTAAAACCATCAGCCAAACCCCATTTCATACATTTATTTCTGAATCAAAGATGTTTTATAATATAATTAGATTATATGCTTTTCAATTTTCATACAAAAAAAAACCAATTGAGTAATGTGATCTGAAATTTAAATTATTCAGTATGAAAACAATAATATATGAATTATCTTCTCACATCCGTAATTTTATTAGTAACTTATAAAACCACAAATTAAAAATATTATATCACAATCATATACGCATATATGGATGGTATGCAATCAATATTGAAATACCCACAAATTATCATATTTATACATACAAGTCAATTTAAAGATGCATATAATAATCCACATTGAATGCATACGAAGATGTACATCTTTATAATAACAATAACAATAATAATAATAATAATCAGAAGCAATATTGACAAGAAACGAATATAAAAGGAAGGTAAAACACTTCTCAATTTCAAACCACAAAATTTATTTTATTTCTTTTGTTTTTTTTTTTATTTTTGTATTAACAACTTTACTTTTTCCATAATGTGTGGTGTGGTGATGATAATAAATTACAATATATTTTTTTTCTTTCTTGTTTAATATAAACCGCACGAAATAAAGATAAATATATAATTAATTGTGTACACATAGCATATATAGAATATAAAAAGATTATAAAAATGAAACAATAAAATTGATACTGATTGTGAAGAAAAGAATAATTATAAATTCCCGTACCCGTTGTTTTACGTCGTCCCATTGTATGTTTTCATATGATGGATTTCATACTTTCAAAAATAATATTAAATACAACAAAAATACAAAAATAATACACTCGTGACAATTTAAGGTTATGTCATATGGACATATCCATTCGTGTGGATTGATTTTTAAATGATATTTTAATTATTGATCTTTAATAATGGTTTGTATTTTATATTTTAATAATAATAATAGTTTTTTTTTTCTTATATACTATATAAGATATAATCACATCTAAATTGAAGATAGTAATGGCATAAAACACCTATAATTATTTGTCTTTCATAGTTTAAATTAAAAGAAAAAAAATTATGGATTTGTTTTCTTAAAATATAGATAATGAAATGGAAAAACAATGAAACAGGAATAGAAATACAAATAAATCCTTTTGTGGATAAAAAAAATTTATTTTGTTTAACAAAGTTAATTAGTTTTTTTACAAACACTACCATATTAATTATCATCCATAGCATTCCTATACATCTTCTCTTGTTCACTCAGAAATTTCAATTCATACGCATTTTTGTTTGTTGTTTTCATATATTTTTATATATATATATATATATGAAAAGAATTCATACAAAATTTTCCCATTCCCATATAAAAGTATACAAAAAAAACGCACACACAAACACACCACGGACGGCGCACACATTGATTTAGAATATGTGAATAAAAAAAAATCGAATTGTTTTTTTTTTATTTTTACTTGTTTTATAAAGAAATATTTATTTTTTTTCATACAAATTTTATATATATTATAAAAAAAAATAAATAAATTAAACACATACGTGATTCTGTAACAAAATTTTATTGTTTCTCGAGTTTTTCATCTATGCGCATGACGAAAATCAGAAACAGAAAAAAAAAATAAAATACAACAATTGAACAATGAACATACAATTTTTTTGATTGACTCAAAAAAATTAATAAACACAAGAAAATCCAAAAACTTTAACGATATTTCCCGTTCAATTGTAATTAATAAAACACAAATTAATACTAAAACAATAAAATAAAATAAAAAGAACACTGGTTTTATTCAATTGCACTGTTTATTTGATTCTTTTTCATTGAAAATCAACACTATACTCATCGGCGGCAATTATTCCAATTTTTTATTTTTTATTTTGACAAAACAAAAGGAAATAATAAACGTACGATAAAAAAGATAATAAATAATAATCCGATTTAAATAACAAAAAAAAAAGTGAAATAATAAATGAAATATAAATCACATTTTAATTTTTTAATAATTGTTTTTCATTTCATTGCGACATTTGCACAAAAAAAAAAGAACAAATATCTTTTCTTAAATATACAATTTGTTACTTCAATCACTCACTACTTTTTTGAAACTGCTTGTGTTGTTCGTCGTTCATAAAAAAATTAAATAAAATAAAATGAAAAAAAATAAAGTGAAGTGTGTGTAGCGCGTAGGAGAAATGAAAAATAAATATAAACCCCAAGCAAATAATGAATGAATGCGGAATATATATATTATTTATATGATTGTGTGTGTTTTTCATAATGATTTTGTAGTGTAGCGGCCGTTTCGTGAATGCAACATTTTATCGGATGATTTTTTTTTATATAAACAAGAAACATACAATAAAATAAAATAACAACCTGGGATTGTGAGTGCAATATATTTTATATCCCATCGTCTAATATAATATATAATAAACATAAATAATCCATCCATATTAGTATATTTATTCCTTTATAAAAGTTTTTGATATAATTTTTAATTAGAATGGGGATTCGTATTTCTTTCGTATTCATACATAAATTATAAATAAACCAAAGTATGAGTGCGCGAGAGTGATAATATTCATTTTTGAACGTCATTATACCAATAAATTCATTTTTCATTGCATATTCATTTTGTATTGTAAATGAATAATAAAAAAAAACTACCTATAGCCTTGTTGACAATTTTTACTTTTTTTAATTTACCGTAAGCCGAAATCGTACAGAATTTTATTATAATTTAATAATCATTCAAGTATTCAAAATATTCGTTTATTACTTTTATTTACAGTTATTTGTAATGCATTGCTAAAAAGTTATTTTTAATTAATGAATGTTTTTAATTAATAAGTGATTTTTTTCTTCTTTTAATAACATCACACATAATTATATTTATTTAAAATAATGGTTTGTGAAATATTCAGTGTACTGTGGAAGTGGGGGAAGTGGAAGTGCGGGAATAACAAATATAATTCAACACAGAAAAACTATGTTTCAATTTTCTATCATTATCGTTGCGGAATTTTGAAGATTATTTTATTGAATTGGGAAATAATTATATGGTGGTTCAAACATCGTTTCAACAACAGTTGCAGTCTATATATTATATATATTAAGGTTAGTCATATTTATCTAATTAAGTTAAGTCAATAGGTAAAACGTAAAACTCCATTGATACAATTGGTAATACAATATATCTTTACCGTTAACCAAAAAATACGCTTTGTGTGATAATATTTTTAAATTGTCCTTTTTGTTACAAAATCAATCACTCATTTAACATATTATTTATATGGGGGTGGAATGTAATTGATTTTAATTTATGGTTTCTTGTTTTTTAAAGATTGTAGTTATTTTATCCTGCTATGCATACATTTTTTAAAATAAAATTATATTATCTTGGTTTTTTTTTTGTTGATACAAAAGCGGAATTTATAATTTATATTTCAGGTATTATTTAAAAAAAAACCATTACAGGTTCCAATTAAGACAAAACTTTTTCTATTTATTGCTATAAATAAACATATAATAGGATTAGATTTATCAAAGATATCACTGATATTATCATTCAAAGTTAATATTTTTGTTATCAATCGAATTTGATGTTTATCCGTATATTATAGAAAACAATTAAGATTATTTATATTAATGCTAATATATATAGTACTCTTCCGGCGTATTCTCACTTTTATCTAACCCTGGGGTTCTTCGAATAATAGGGAAAATATGTTTCACTTTATCATTTTAATATAAAAACATTCATCGTTTTATAGTTATGCTTAAATTAACAAAGTTGGTAATGTTATCTTTAAACGATAACTTTCTAATTTTTTTGTTTTGTTGTGAGGAATAGATCTATGTGAGAAAGATATAATCCCTAGAAAATTATAAAGAATTTCCTAATAAATATTATCTTAAGGTTGAACTTACAACTGTTTTACATATATTTTTTGTTGGTTAAAGAATATACACACAATGATACACAATGATATTCTGAAATTAATATAGGTAATGTAGAAATGCCTGCATCCATCACATAATGCATGCTTCCAACATTTGATTATATAAATAGAATTATATATATGCAAATATATCTTCTAATTTCCATATCAATCAAATCAAATTCAGTTTAATTTTTTAGTTATATAACAAAATCGATTGCGATTGTCCTGATAGTTGTTCTATAATTTGGCTGATGGCATGGATGGGCTATAAATAGTCCTACTATTTGTATATAGTACATTTCTAAATGACCATTTTGTCTTAAAATATCGTTATTTATATACTGTATAGTTATAAATTCTGATCAGATGTAATTCTTAAGATGTAATTCTTTTTATACGTATATATATAGATGAGGATATATTAAGAACATTTTTGGTGCGACCACAATTTATCATTATATAATAAATCATTTCAATTAAAAATGAGGTTTGTTTGTTTTAAAAAAAAAGTAATCAATGACTAATAACAATTATATTAATTACATCATTCGATTACAAAAATATAAAAAAAAAAGACACATCCATTCCAATGATCGGTTTTTATTTTTTGTATACCATTAAATTTGTATATTTATATATATAGATAGGTTATAAATTAAACGTTGAAATGAAGAAACTTTGCAAATTTCTCTGACATTCTTTCTTGATTATTGTATTTATATGATGAATATGATATTGTTAAATGCGTGTTTATTATTCGATAAACCCTTTTAAGTGATTAATCGATTTACGTGAAAATTTTTTGTAATGTATCAATTCTATATAGGTTGGATCTTATATTGTATGAAGAAATCGTTATGTACTATATGTGTTGCGATTGATTGACCTTTGTAAATGGAAATGAAATTGATTGGATAAAACGTTATAATGTTAAATGATAACTTATAAGTTATAAATGGATATACATATATTGATATTTATTCATTTTTTTTTTCATTCATAATATTATCAAAGGAATTAATCCTTTGATTTATGAGCGTATATAAAATTGGGATCCGCCGTGTTGTGTGTCTGATCTTTATGTATTTTCTTTATATGTTTTTTTATATATGTATGAATGAATTTATAACTTAACATTTTATTGATATATATATTATGCCCGTGATTAACTTTATACTAACAGTTATTTGTTTTTCTTTAAATGGTTATTTTTTTTCTAATACGTATCATTTTCAATAACCAAAAAAGCTTCATATTATATATTTATGGTTTTTTCGTATTCTTTTATAAATGTATATATATTACTATATTTCTTAATATTTGAGATGCCGAATTTTAATGGAAAAGAACTTGTTTAACATGTTTCTACATATATATATAGTGATTATTTTTTGTATATCTATCTTGATATAAGTTATATGACTATATAGCTACATATATGCGTACAATAAGTATATATAAATTTATATAGAAGGAGTATCTTTGATATATGTACATATACATATGTGTTTGTAAGGTGCCACCAAACATATATACTTGTTATAAATTACCTGCTGTATATATTTAATTTTCATTCATCAAAAAAACTTTTATAGATAACCAGTTATAAAAAATATTTATAATAATAATAATAATAATAATAATAAGATAATTTTGTTTTTGAAATCATCCATTCACACGAAAATTGCCAGCACATACACGAAGACTATATATTATTTTTATTATATGTAAATATAAAAATTGTGATAAATTATATGCGATAGTGGCACGATGTTTTCCGTCGTGTCTATATAGAGATACGTCACATTATATGCCGCCATCGTCGTATCATGTCTCAGAAATTGTTATAAATTATAAAGATTTAATTATAATCAATTTTACATTATTTTATCATTAATTTGTATATATATATACATACAAATATAAATGTATAAAATGTAATAGTATCATAAATATAATAGCATATTATCCACACAATTAGAATTGACTTGAAAATGACACTTTATAATATAAACTATATGCCTATTATAATATATAATATAAATTTTTAATCAATATATTAAAAGATATAAGTTTTTTGTCCTTCACCTTTCATAAATTACAATCACTTATATTATATACGATGTTCATATTTGATTTGTATTTATACAGTAGAAATAAATATAATTATAATACAGATAACTTACATATTAATTATTTTAACAATTATATATATAAATATATCGGTGTATGTTTGAGTTTATCATTCATATTCTATTTAATTAATATAAAGTCTTAGGCGCTCATTAAATAAATTATAACAAATATATATATATATATATATATATATATATATAATATAACACACAAAAAATCGCTTATCTATAAATTTGATAATCAAAATTTAAGTACTTTCTTATACCATATATTATTTATAAATATGTTTATAAGCATTTTTTTTCTATTATATTGTTTTATAATTTATTACTTTATTGTAAAATAAAAGTTATTTTAGAATATATACATTGATTATATATATATAGTGAGTGTGTGTCGAAAATATATGTATACCAATGGCTTGTCGTGTGATATCCATCATTTTTTTTTAATTAAAAAATAATCATTAATAAATAATGTTGTATGTAATATACGCAATTATCCAATGTATACACAGTAATTCGCATAAATCAAATTTATTATATATATTTCAAAATATTGTACACCGGATTTCGTTTTTACCAAAAAACGTGCATTTCTTGATTTATAATTGTATAAATATATGTTTATACATCAATATGAATTTTCAAATTGTTTATTTCTCATAAAGAATTGATTACACGTTTAGAAAATTTTTAAAACTACTAAAATAAAATTTCTAAGCTAATCTGCTATGATTTTATGAGTAGATATCGCAGAAGATTTAGAAGATCATATATATTTATATACATGATATTGAATTTTTTTTATGTTTTTATATGCCCATAGACAAAAAGGTCTTATTTTCATTTATCTTAAAAACCTACAAGTTCATTTGGTTATATATTTTAAAATTAGTAAATGATCTAAACTTTTATTTCGGCGAATATACCAAAATTAGATAAAACAACAAAACAATAACAATAATGCAAAAATAAAAAGAAACAAAATTCCGATACCCATAAAAGCAAAAATAAAAAAAAAATCTGTGTTTTTGTTTTACAATATTGACGATAATCAATTTATTTTCTACAAATATTTATTGAAATAATATAAACATTCCTGCGATAAAATATCAGAATATATACTTTATATACATATTCATCGCATAAACTCTATATGAATGCAAACAAACAAAATATAAAAACAAGAAAAATGAAGAGAATTTAATCCAAACAGAACAAAATGTTAAAAAAAAAAATTAAAATAAAAATACAACCAACAGTTTGGATGTGGCGCTTGTTGAACATTTTTTTTATTATTATTATTATTATATATTCGTTGTGTTCGTTTATTGTCGATGATTGTGTTCTTTTATATATATATATATATATTACATTGCAATATACAATATATGATATACGTATTATTATATTGTATATATACTTTTTATTATTATTATTATTATGTATTTATATAAAATCCTTGTATTTATCCACATATATGCATTAACAAGTGTATTAAAAATATTGTACACCTGCATATTATAACAAATCGCATTTTAAATTAAATCTTGATAATAAATATATAATTATTTGTAAAATTTGCATGGTAAGATATCTATATAGAGAATAGTCAGGTCAATATCTTAAATTGACACTTTATAATAAAACTTTTGTTTGCTTATTGTTATAACAGTATTCAAAAATATATATTGATTAAACAAGAAATTGCAAATTCGAAACGATTCAAGTATTTTTATTAAAATATTTAATCAAAATTTTTATAAAGCAACAATAATATTAGTTCCCGAAGTTCATTTTTCAACGACTTTAAAGTCGAAATGTACCCCATATAAAAGTAATTAAGGACATATTTGCGAAGACTGCGACGAACCCATAATGGTGAAATTTTCCAATAGCTTTTTTAACCGATTTATATAACATATAAAATAATTCACTAAAAACCGATATGAATAATTTTATCTTTAAGATTTAAGTCAAGTGAATGTATATATTTATATATGGTATAATAAAATGTACCATGAAATATTTCGTAATATGTATAATATTTTAATAGCTATAATGTACAATTTTAAAGATACATAAAATTATGTTATTTCAACGTATATGTATATATGAAGATGATAAAAGAATAATAAATGAGTGCTGAGAACCATGATGGAGCAATTCAAACCAGCAGAAATAAGAAACACAAGAAAATTTAACAGAATAATTTGCTATATACAATTATTTTCTTTTTATCGTATATATACTTAAATACAAACATACATACATACATGTGTACACCATTTTTTTGTACAAACAGATCTCATAAAAATGTTCATCGACATTACGGTCTATAAAATTTTATGTATTTATTTACATACATAGGTAAGAAATTGCATGCACCTGAAGCTGCAAAACGAATATTGTTTACAGTTGTAAAATATATATAGATATATATACTAAAAATGTTTATTTATTTCTTTCGACATATATACAGAAATAAATAGAAGATAATATACAAAATAACTTTTGATCAGAAACAGGATACACGACACGATCGTACTGGAACTTGTACGTATAAAACAGATCGGAGTATCGGAAATCATAACATTTTCTAACCCATACAAAGAACCTTTAAACGTATACCCATAAGTCGCATTAGAACTTTACTGAAAATAAAACTCAGCTTTTCAGGTTATCAAATCCATTTTCCTCATAATTATATCCAAGATACAGAAAACACTGTGTCGACTGTCGATTTATTGTAAGCGATATAAAAGTTTTTCATACCAATCAATTTGATACACAAGTTTTTCATACATATATGAATAAGGTACAATACTTAAACTATATACATGATTTTTCGATGATGTCGTTATACTTATATAAATATATGTATATCCATATTGTATAATGTATGTTATAAGAGGGCAGTATATACCTGCTGTATAACATATAAATGATTAAACATTAAAACATTAAACCAGTTTATTAGTTATACCATGTTATATGTATAATAATGAATCAGAATGTGAATTTAATTTTTTTTTTTATTTTATTTATATATGCATATACAAATATAATATTACATATATTATATATATATATACAATATTACCTATTGGAAATCTTATATATATTTTATTATATACCTTGAAAAAAAGACCACATCAGAAGCGGTAATGATGTTGTTGTTTATATTCATTTAACAAAAAAACAAATGTCAAAAGGATATTTATGTCTGTTATTTGTTTTTTCTTGTAAAAAAAAAATATGATGCACCGTTAAATAATTATCATATTACTTTCATGCGTTCGTTTAATGGTTGATTAAAGCGGCGATTCAAACTTTTTGATGCCGCAATTTAAAAATGTATATATATATAACTTTTATATAGTTTCAATTACACATATATATATATATGTTGTTGGTTTCATAATTTGTTTTGTTTTCTATACGATAATTAGCCTTATCTATGACCCTCATTCGCATGTTGGGCAAATATGTAATTGAAATTTATATTTTAGTGGATACAAATAGAAAAAAATCCTTGGTGTATAAAACTCATCAGAATCAGAATTTTGTAGTTGAGGGGTTTATTAAACTATACGTCGCACAGAGTAACTCATATGTGCTTCATATACAATATATAAATGATTTCATTTTACGATTTTATTCTACTATAGATTTTTGTTCTGTTAAAATAAGAGGTTTATATTGGCATCTTAATTGAAATCATCTGATTAAATTAAATTGTTTTTCTTTCTATTTTGTCAGAAACGCAATGAATTATAATGAAACAATGGAATTTACATACATTTATATATATATGTAGATTGTTTTACATCCTTTTTGCATTGTTTTAACTTTTAATTAAACACACAAAATTATATCATATTAAATATGTATGTACTGAAGGTTAACTAAAAAGCTAGAAACTTTTTCAAATGGAAATTTGATTATATATATGAATTGTTTCTGTTTGATATCTGTATGATGTACATATATTTATAATTTGAAGAGGGTGATAATTTTATCTGTGTGAACAAAATTTAATAAAATATGAATCGTGAAAATCATTTATAATATCATTATAATGAGACATTGTTTTTACACAACTTATAATAAATATAGATAATACAAAATATAAATAATATAATTTTTTAATAAAAAAAGTAATAAATAAATCTTCAAATAATTAAATCTATACAATATCTATTATTTAAACCTATTTATTTAATACTATTAATTCTGAAGATAAAACAATATTTAAAAACGAAAAATTAATTCCCATAAAATTTTAGTTTTTTGTTTTATTTTATTACTATATTCACAATATACATGCAACTGCTGTTAATAAATATTATTTTTATTTATAATATAAAGTAACTACTCATTTTTATATAGAAACATACATGTATATATAATAATAATAATAAAACATATGTAGATATATACAAAATATATGTTATACCTTTTTTTCTATATATTCATTTTATACTATACTATATACGACGGCGACCACGATGACGACGAACAGACTTTTGTGTTTTTTTTTTTGTATATTATAATAATGCTCATTCATCATGCATTAGTCATTATTTTCAATTAATTTTTATAATTCTGTTGACCACAAGTCGCCATCCATCCTGACTTGTTTTTTTTTTAATAAATTTCATATATATATAGATAAAATATATAATATAAAAATAAAGATATTGAGTTATTTCATATATTATATATATATAAGTATAAATCAACCGCACACCGTTTATATTATTTATTGTAATATTAGTTTTTTATATGTAGATATAAATGTATATAAGAAAATACAGAAAATAAGAACATCACCCCAACAACAAAAGATTGATGCATGGATGGATATAATTCTTTCCTTTCTTTATACATATTTTTTTTTATATACATTCACTAAAATAAAGATATATATTTATGTGCCATATATTGATATATCCATATATGTTTTATAAAAAATATTATCTTATTTCTATGCATATATATATACTGAAATCGGTTGTTGAAAGTAAAATTTATAAATAAATATATATAATAAAAATAATATATAAAAAAAAAATAAGATATTATTAATATATAGAGTTAAAAAGCCGTATAGCCATCATCATTGTCATATATACATATATGTAGATAAAGATATATGTCGACGTCTCACCAATCGTCATAATAATTACATTTTGTCTACAAGATAATATTTATTTATAAATAAATACGTACATTAATTTTAATGAATATAAAATTTATATGTATAATAATATACTCTTTATAACACCATCACTTATAATTTTATTTATCTTTTTCTATACTCCATCACCGTGCAGACTTTTTAATTTAATATTATTATTATCACGTCCAATATATATATATTTTGTTTTTTGTGATTGTTGAATCAAAATGACAAATGACAATTTATCCAAATAACAAAACAACCAAAAAATCCGAAAGAATTATATTTTCTCTTTTGTAAATCCTTTTAATGATTTATTTTATAAATTTATATTTGAATCAAAAACTTCCATTTTAGCATTTCATTGGATAATCATTCCTCAAATGCAAATATTTGGAAAATCTTTTTATGTTTTTAAAGTAAAATTGTCATATGAAGGAAAAATTTATATTCGTATATATACATTTACCTAATAAATCTGTTCCTCCAAAAAAATTACCCTCCTATTTTTTAACCACCGTTTTTTTCTTAATACAAAAACTTTATTGTATTATATGATTTAGAACAAATGAAATCTTATTCTGTATTTTATAATTAACATATTTAATATTAATAATTAACATATGGATTGAAAATTAATAGTTTTTTTTTGCTTTTATTTGTGTTTCAATTTTTTTTTATAACGAAAATTGTTTATTTTAAACCTGCATAAATTATTATCATCATCATATATGTTTGAATACCTTTTCATATCAAATGTAATTCGATTTTCCGTACAATTATTTTATTTTGTATATGTTTCTTTTTATAATAATTAATAATAAATATATTATATAAATATATATATAAAATATAGATAGATTTTATTATATTTGGTATATATCGTATATAACATATATAGATTGATCATTTTTATGTATGATGCATCTTCCTTTTATGGTATTCATACACATGTTTTACATGAAAAATAATAAGACTATAAGAACAAGTATATATGTAATAATATATAAAAAAACTGATTGATGGAAATTAGACCACCCGTTTCGATCAATTTATGCGTAATAATACGATGCGTTTTTATTTTATATATATATATGCATTTATATATACATTACTTTTATACATATCGATATATTCATTTTATTATCTCATTTATTATATCAAAAATAAAATAAAACAAAACATTTACAAAATCAATTCAATATTTATACACGTTATATCGTTATATTATAGTACGATAGTACATATTATAAGTAATATTATGATTAAAATGCATTTCGCAGATGCATGTAAGATGTAATATATATTTAAGTAAGTTTTGTTGTGAACGCGTATAATATAAAAATGAAAACGTCATCACCGCAACCTTCACTTTGTTGAAGAAGCGATGATCATTAATATAGTATATAATAAATATATAGAGACATTTTATAATATATACCTTTTCCAACATAACTAATCAGAAAATCTTTTAATCAGATATGATTAAAGTATTATAATGATTTATCTAATATTGAATATATAATAATAAATATTTTCAATTTGACATTGTTAAAGGCGTGTAAAAGACTTTATAGAAAAAAAAGTTATAAACTCGATCATTTCTTTCAAAGATTTGAATAAGTTGTATAATGTATATATAAGTGATATAAGAGAGATAGATAATTTTAAAATATTTGTTAATTGAGTAAATGACGAAATTTCAATTCAGAAAATTGTACTATAAATGTAAAATAAACATTTAAAATACATTTTTAATACAGATAAATTTTTTTAAAAAATCTTTAAATATCGGCTCGATCTTTTATCATTTATGCGGAATTCAAGAAATTAGTATAATTTTTTGTATTTATTTAATTTCACTTCTCTCATATACATATATACAGTAAAATTAGTGATCTTTTCATAACACACCCATATCCCATCACAAAAATATATATCAATAAAATACTTAATTAAACGACAATGAAGAAATTCATTGTAAATCATTATTATATTCGAAATAACCTCTATCTCTATCCTCCATATAGTTAGTTTATTTTTTGAATTCGATATTCCTGTATATATAACAAAAATGATCTCATATGGTTTTTTATCATTAAGATGTTTTTGATCAGAATATTCAGATTTCACTCAACAAACAACACATACTATATATATATAATACTATTTATATTTAATTTTTTGGTTAAATTTTTTTATTCATATTATATTTATTTTAAATCCAATCGAAAAACAAAAACTTATATACATATGTATATTATTTAAGTTTAAGTAAATCAAACGGAATATTTATATTTTATTTATTATTTTAATATTTAATTTTATGATAAATATTCAAAGTGTAAATTATTGATATTATAATATTATGATGATAAGTAAATATATATATAATGAATGATTAAATGAAAAAAAAAAATACACAAAAAATATAATTTTTTTTTCACAAACCAAAAAAAATAAAAATAAAATATTAAATGGAATATTTTATTATTATTGTATGCTTTTAACATAATAATTAATTATATTATACTTTGTTTTTTTTTTTTTATTTATATTTTTCCTTAAAAAGAATTAATTTAACAAACACTTGGAAAACACAAAAATATACCAACCAAAATATAATGAAATACATTAATTTATTTATTATTATTATTATAATTATAATATACAAAATAAAAAAATATTTTATAATAATATAAAATATACCTACACGTTAATTGTTATCAGACATCAATATCAAATAAAGTGTTAAAAACAAAACATTAAAAAACATATCAAATTTCAAAGTGATTTCAATATTAATTTATATTTATATACATATATATTTTATTTAATGTGGTAAAAAAAAAAGCTTTTAATAATTTATTATATATAGATTTTTTTTTCAAAATACCAACAAATTTATAGCACATACAATATTTAATACATTTTAAATCACAATTTTTACGTTTTTTTTCATTTTGATTTCATTAATAAAAATATTTTCCATTTATTTTAAATTTAATATATACACTTTAACTGTGTATTTTTAATTGATTTGATAATATATATATATATATATATGGAAAAATATATGAATAATACAAATACGAATTAATAAATTATTTTATATTTTGTAAGATTTGTTATATAGGAAAAAAATAAAATAATATAATATATATTAAAAGCATATGTACGAAATGATAAGTTTTGGAATAGGATAAGAAAGAAATATTTGTTTTTCTGTTATTTTTGAATCCAAATTTCTCACAGTTGTATATAGTTACAGATTTTCCCATGCAATACCGTATACGTCTAATTATCGCCATTGTGAAAACTACATAAAACTATACAAATTATGAAACCAACAACATCAATTTTTGCATTTGCCGGAAGAAAACCATGAATATTTTTTTGTCTATACATTCTTAATCCCATCGTTTTGCAAGAATTCTTTAAAATCAAGATATTTTAATAATAATAAAAAAAAAGGAATAAATATAAAATCTGTTGTGCAAATTATCTGACAAGCAAAAAATTAACAAAAAAATAAAACAATGGAAAAATATACGCATATATGCCATCCGCATGAGATAGTTATCAAGTTACCAATTTATTTACGTATTTTATGTGTTGTTTTTATATTGTTATTATTATTATTATTATTTACGTTTTCACTCTGCGGTGGTTAAACATAATTTTACTATATAAATACTTCGATTGATCTTATATTATATTTATATAGATATATAATATTCACGTATCCACATTAATGGTTTAATATTGATGATATGGTTTGGTTATTCGGTTGTTGCCTTTGATTTATTTGGATATTCAATTATGTGTATACATATATAAAAATTTAATATATTAATATATATACAACATATAATAATATGCATGCATGCATATATATTGCATCCTATCCTCTTCTTCTGTATATATATATATATATTGATATACCAATAATATACATATATATATAAAATTATAAATATATACAAATTAGTATACTACATGTATTCATAATATAAAACTATATATACAATAAAAAGAAAAAAATAAATATAATAATGTGTACATCAAGAGTTTGATGGGCGCCATTCGTCTCGACTATTATATGCATTTATCTCATGGTGGCGTGTGTTTTTCATAGTTTTTTTTTTTATTCGTTTGATTCGTTGTTATACATTTAATATTAAGTTTAATTTTTCATGTATGATTTGTATATACATTTTAAAAAGTATTAGCATTTGTATAGATCAATTCTAAATACTTTGGAAAGTCATTTATATTTAAACACGGGACAGCTTATTTTTATATATATATGGGGTAAAGGACATGCAAATTTTTTTTACTTTATACCGATAATACGCAACACAATTTTTGGGAAACAATGAAAATAGATACTAAATACTAAAATTAGTGCTGAACAAAACATTAAAAAAAATAAATACATTCTCAAATCTGTTTTATATTAGAAAATCTTTTCTTTTCTTTTTTTTTTAATTATCAATAACCATATATAAGAATTAAAAGAGTTTTTAATGAATATCCCAAAAGTTATATACCAATAAATTGAAAAATAAAGCTTAATTCAACGAAGAAGGCATGAACACACAAAGCCAATAAACACATCAACACATGAAAATATTAAAAATAAAATAATTATTTTAAAAAGAAAAATTCAATGCAAAGAATTAAATTTAAATTTATATATAAATATATATATTATTTATATATATATAACTTATCAAAATTTTCTATTAACCGCATATGTTAACATCATAAAATTTCATATTATATTTTTAAGGGCATTTAATTAATCCTATATATTAATATTAATCATCAACCATTGAATTTTAATAAGCATAAAATATTAATTTAAATATTAATTAATACTCGTAAATCTTGACGATACATTATTCAATTTTCATTATAATTACGGTTTTTTAAATGCAATTCAATATGTATATATATTATATATATAATGATGAGTTGTTGAAATTATGATCGATTTAATTGAATAATGCATTATTTAACAACATAATGTATATATGTACTCAATAAACAATAACTCTGTTACCTGCAAAAGTGCAAAGTAGTTTATTATATAAGCGAATTTTTTTGAGTTTGTTGTTATATTAACATCATCAACCAAATTAATTCTTCTTTATGTGAAATTCAAAAAAAAATAAGAAATTGCTATAAAATTATGTGTTCGACCATTCTCCTCTGTGTTTTTATATTTTTACCATAATTTTGTGTTTATATATAAAATTAAAATAAAAAATTTGCACACGAATCGTGTACAGACATATGCATTTAATATGTAGACATATTGCTAACAACAATATTTTTACAATATGTAATGCAAAAAAAGGGTTATATTTTATACATGTATTTATATAAGGTATATATTTCGTTTATTATATAATGTTATAATTTAAAACAAAACAACAAAAAAAAACGCAGAATCTTTTATCTTATATTTTTTGTGTTACTTTACATATACATATGTATATATACGATCCAAAATATATGTAATGCTTATTATATGCCCTTCGGATACTTGGGCATATTATCTTAATGACAGACTACTCTTCCGACAAGATGCATCTCAATATATAATATACTGCATATGTCTTATAAATATATATATATATATTTATATATAGTAAAACATTACTAAATACATTTTATAACAAAAAAATTTTATTTTTTTTTTAATATAATCAATATATAATCTCTAGAGATATAGTATATTTATACTCGTATCTGATATACTAACGTACAATTTAACATGCCCGTTAAAATATACAATATAAAAATTTTCACAATCGCCAAAAGAAACCAAAAAAAAAAATTGTTTTTGCCGTATTTTATTTTTTTTAAATTAAAAAGAAATATCTTTATTTTTAGTGAATTTTTTTACATTTTTATCATCAAGTTTATATATTTCTTATACGAGATCGATCTTTATGAGAAAAGTATGAATTGGAAATCTAATAACTTTCAAGAGAATTTAATGATTTTTTTTATCATCAGGTGAAAAAAAATTGAAATTGAATAGTTTGCTTAAAAAGTAGGTATAGCCCAGAAAAATGCAATATTAAATCATTTCAATTTAACTCATACCATTTCATTAAAATTGTATAAAGAGTTTTGAAATACAGAAAATGCACTATTTGTACACCTTATATACAATTTTAAAGCAACATTATATTTATAAAATAAAATTAAAAAAAAAATTATTCCTTTTTTTTTTCTGTGTATTGTTTATTTTATTATTTTCGAAAATATAATTTTGTTAATGTTTTTAATGTACATATATATAATGTTGTAACCTATAATTTTCTTTATATTTTATGTATATAAGAAGAAAATTTACTTATTATTTATTCGCTCTTTTTATAATCGGAATTACTTTTTTTTACTTATATTATATATATATATATATATATATATTAAGGTAATAATATATAATATTTGGTTTTTTTACCTGTATGAATATTAATATATAAAATATAAATTGATTATTTGTTGATTTGTCGACGTCTTTTTATTTTTATTGTTTTTTTTGTTTAATACCATCGTCGCCATGAATTATAATTCTTTATACTTAATTTAATGTATAATTAATTTTATTGGTTTAATTTTGAAAAACAAAAAAATTCAATCAATAAAATCAACTTATTTATGTATGTATATACGTAAACTATAATATTTTTTTATGAAAATAATTTTATGGCATTAATTCAGCAATTGTTGTAAGAATTGTCATTGGTTAATTTTTTTTATCATGCAGAATATAAACCGAGTATAAAATTCTTTAATTTTTTAATTATGTACATTTAAATGTAGAATTTTTTTTTAAACTGTTTTTGGATATTTTAAAAATATACATCTTATATAGTCTTATATCGTATACATCTTGCGGTACGATTGGGTGAGACCGGCGTATAGTTAAACGTATACCAATTGCGGGTAAATTTTCTGTTAATTTTAATTGAATGAAAGGATATGATACGACGTATAATTAGAAAATTACGATGTATTATAGCGTTTTTATTAATTATTAATACAACTATCAATTTTGACGGTGGTATAGAAATATAAACATATATCGATTTGTAAATAACTATTATAAAATTTAATAATTTAACAACTACATATTTTGAAATTTATGATTCAATTTAATTGGGAATGGGAATTTCATTATGGCTTAAACAACTATCAGTTATTCTTAAATTGAATAGATTTTATTGATCTTTATATTAAAATTAATTTAACAGGTTTAAAACTTATTAAGATTAAACGTTCTAGAGATAACTATATAATAAATTCATTATATATTTAATTTTATAAATTCAAATGACATATGTGAAATTGATCCGTTTAAGCAACAAAACCGCATCCAAAGTAATAAATAAAAAGCATATAGTTAAATTTATTCACTTTTTTTTTTAATAATTAAATCTTTGAAATTTTTTGAACTATTCATACCAAAAAAAAAAAATAAATACATTTATTTTTTTATTATTTTCTTGATATAACTTTTAGGATTTTATAGTGACATTCATTTCAAATCATTCAAATTCAGACATATAAATAAATTAATTTTTATTTTCTATAAATTTTCTATAAATTTTTTTTTTCTATATTTTCTTAGAATTAAAAAAAATTTTAAATTCACCAAGTATTTAATTAATATAACACGTAAATAAATGTTTCTATAGATTTAAAATAAAATCTTTTATATTTTAAATTTATAAATAATATGAAACTTACCTCATATTTTAAAATATATACACAATAAAACAATTATATATATACCACAAATTTAACACAAATCAACTATGATAAGTTTTAATGATGAAAAACTAATTTTAGATTAAATTCTAAAATTCACGATTTGTATAATTATATATTAATTAATTAATTAATAATCAAACAAGATTAGATGTTTTTGTTTAATATTTTTGATTAATTCAAAAGAACACTATTAATGAAAGTGAAAAGTTATTCGCAACACCAAAAATTATTTGCATATAATATAAACATATTAGTCAAATTTTTGATAAATACTAAACAGAAACCGCTTGTTTACAGTAGTATATATACCCTCTATCTATTTACCCGAATATATATATTGAGGGGTTGTTTTGATATTTATATTTTATATATACATCAACAACAAATATTCTTATATATTATATATATAAAACAGAAAAAAATCATTTTATATATATTGCGACTTTGTACATAGAAATTCATATATGTATATATACTATCATTTTTTATCACAAACAATACATTATATATATAGTATATTTTTCTTATATACAAATATATGTCATATAGATATTGATAATAATACTACTATATACAAATCGTGTAACATTTACGCTATATATATATACGATGTACGATCTTTTATATATTAATATGTGTTGCTTTTTCTTTATATTATTCTCAAAAGGAATATAAAACTTTTCTTTTTTTCGCATAAGTATTATATATAAATAATATGGTAAATTGGAGAGAATACTATTTATATAACTTTTATATATTTATCGGATGTAATTACCAAAGATTTGATATATAGTATAATACTATTTGTGTAAATGAAAAACACGTGTTACATCATCAATGAAAAATCAAATAAATATGTTTATGATATTTACACTACATATAGCTACATAGGGGTGTAAAGCCAGCAACTATAATTACATAATATAATTTGTGTAGTAATTGTATAAATACTGATATTTTCATGTGATTTTTCTCAAATCAATTGTTATTTCATTAAATAGGAAAATAGAACCCCGGCCGGTCATATTGCGTATTTGATAATGTTCAAATCAATTGTTATTTCATTAAAAAGGATAATATAACTTGTCGGTCATATTGGGTGCCTATGATTGAGTATTCCTTTTTTTTAATAATATTAATAATAAATTATAGATGAATTGTAAAAAGGTATGTTTGTGTAACAATTTTAAATGATTTTCGTTTATTTTGGATTAATGATTTATTCGGATTATTACAATATAGATACAAAACCTATTCGAATTAAAAACATCTATCTTTTAACTTTATTAAAATATATTATTTTATTAATAATAAAAGCTATAAATACTAAAACATTATACTTTCGAATGAGTAAAATACAATATGTTAGATTTCATACGTCAATTACCCTTTAGAACAATCCTTACACATTTTATTTTCACTTAAAAAATGTTACAGATAATTTTTCCATGGAAAATTACCCTTAAAATACAAAAATGAACACACAAAAAAAAGCATATATACATATTTATTTACATTATATATTTGATAATCAACGTCATAATATAATAATATGTTTGTGTATAGTTTATAATGTCTATAATGTCTGATGTCGGCCTATTGAAGTATATTTTATAAATAGTGGCGACACAAAAACAATATATATATATATATATATCTAATCTAACTATAAATTCTATATATACACAGCAAATATATGCATAAAAATAGTTAATATTTTCCAAAATAAAAATATACAATGCCAACAATAACAAAAAAAATAAACAACAAAATAACAAAATAAAAAATATCTTTGGAAACAAAAACAAATAATAATAATAATAAGAAAATTTATCTTATTACAATATTTAAAATATATATCACATCATATGAATGATGATACATACATTAGAAATATTAAGTACATTACTATACAATATGCATATACATTAAAACAATTGTATATATATTAAACCATATCGATAGATAATAATAATAATAATAATAATAACGTATACAAACAGTTATGTATATTATAATAAAAGATCAACACAAGATTTGAAATGTCCTGCGTGTATTTAAATATATATTTTTTATCTATATATAAAATTTTACATTATATATGGTATTATAAGAAGGGTATATTTTTTTTTTTTTTGCAAATGATTTTCCACTTACTATAAATTCGCTCTCATTTTCACATAATGCTGTGTATATAAATCGGTATATTTATCTATATTTATTCATATACAACACATTTATTTCCATCTGTATATATCTATATCATCTATAGTTTCCATATATATATATATATAATTTAGATTGTATTTATTTAAGTATTATATTCACTAACACAATTCATTTTTTGGCGGCTCCGTTATTCCTCAGAGAAAATTGGGTGCCTATGAGCCTGCCGCCGTTGCATGCATATACATGAGTCGAGACGTATCCAGCTAGAGAGACTGTCGTCCTCTAATTCAAATGCAAAAATGAAAATATAATAAATGCTTTTATATATATAAAGTATATATGGATGGATATATATATATATATATTATATATTTATCTTTTATATATACTAACTATATACATATATGTGGTCGATTGTCTCTATTGGTCGCGTTGGAGATAATCAAAACAAAAATATGTATATATAGTATCATAGTATCAAATGTTATCATGTAAAAAATTATGTATAATTTTAATGTATTATATGTTTATATGGATATATATATTTAAAACAATCTATATACTGATTTATAAATACATAAATAGAGTATATATTTTCAATAGGGATTATATATATAAAGTTAACTTTTTTACGATGACGATTTGGTTACGTTTATGTAGGATAAATATATATGTATATGCATTCAAATAGAATTGTAGTTTATTTGTTATTTTTTACGTTATATACATGTATGGATGTTGATGATATCAAATCAGGATATTGATAATACAATATATTAAATATATATACGGACGGACATGTCATATCTTTAACTATATCTATAAATGTAGATTTTTCGTATATGATTTTATACGCTTCTTAAACGCTTTTATATGCAATAAATATTAATAATATTTTTAAGATTTGCAAAATATAAACTATTCACCACCAACCAAATATAAATATTATAATGAGAATAGTTTCATTCAAAGTCATAAATCATCAGTTGTTGCTGATGAATTTTGGTATAACAATAATAAGAATAATATTGTGTGTTTATCTATATATATAGTTAAAATAGGTTAACGAATAATTTTATATTATTTATAAATACACTGTGTTTTCAATTATTTATATAAATCTGTAAGATATAATATTTTATTATATAGAAAAATTATTTTTGTTAATCTTTGGATGGATTTTAGAGTCTAACATGATTTGGTGGATAGTTTTATAACATTTTGAAAAATCACAAGTATGACAAAAACTTTTCTCAAAAACCCCTGTTCATATAGTTATAAAATTTAAAACCATAATGAAATAAAACATCTTGTATACTCTTATATAAGAATTTATGATTTAAAAGAAAGTAAACAAATCATTTACACGCACCACTACTTTTCTACATCAAATATGATTTGCATATAATAACATATTAACATAAATTACTGTGTATATATAGATTTTTAGCTACGGAATAAATAAATAAAACTATATATTATCCTTTTCAAAACTTTACTTTTTGAATTAATGTGAATTTTAATTATTTATATATACGTTTTGGTTTCTGACAATTAATCGGCATATTTAAAATTAATGTTTGTGCATTATTTTACTATAAAACAATATAATCATTTTATCATTTACAGAAAATCCTTTAAGATAAGAATCTATTGAATTTTTTTTATTGATGGAATAATGTAAAAATTGTATAACGTTCTTTAAATGGGCGTAATGCGATATGAAAATATCAAAATTTTATTTTACTTATGCATTTTTGTTATATAAAATTTCAGTTATACTAAATATTCAAATAATTTAAGTTTACGTAAATTAAGTTTACGTAAATAAAATAATTTAAATAGAATTTTCTCACCTTATTTACTTCTTTTTCCCTAATTTTAAATAAATATATTTTTAGTATTTAATTTTATTGGATTAGCATGAACTCTTGTGTAATAATCGATTTAGACCTTCATTCTGTATTCATTCATTGAATAATTTCGATGTGGTTTTGAGATATGTATTTGTTATAAGTAATTGCAATTTGTAACATAGAATATTTCATATATAATTTATACATTCATATATAAACTCTGTGGTGTAAATGTTAAAAATGCCAACCTAAAATTCTAACGAAATTTTGGGGTCGTGGGTTCGAATCCTACTGAATGCATAAAATATGTTTTGTGTTTTCGGTTATTTTTCGAATCTGAATTTTAACACAGAGTTGTATATTCCGCTTGCGGTTGGTCGTACGGCTAATTCCCGACACCGTAAAAGCCACAAATTAAGTAACTAATAACAAAAGGCTGTTGTTGGACGCTAAAACCAGATTGTTGGTTGTATAGCGAAAAATTTATTTTTATTTTTATTTTTATATAAAACAAATTTTGTGTGTGATACGATTTGTTATATTAATTTACCATCTCCTGAATGCGTCCCAAAATTGTTTAATAATTGAACCATTATATATATTTGTTTATTTGCACCGCCGTTCTTTGATATTCCCACTGTGCGTGCTTTAGAATAATTTTTCATATACAATAAAATAAAAAATAATTTTAATTACAAAACCAATTTTTTACAATATCTCGCCAAATTTGCTGATCGATTTTAATCCATTTATTTAAAATTACAATGTTGTTCTGTGTAATAAAACAGAAAAAATTCCAATAAATAAAAAGAAACATTTTTTGAATGTTTTTTAAACGCGTTTTTTAAACTTTTAATATGATTATATTTCATTTTTTTTATTAGTTATATGATTTGAATACAAAATATTTATGTATTTATCAAAATTAATAGTCATATACTCATCAAATGATGAGTAACAACAATCGAAATAAATAAATATAATAAAAAAAAATAAAAGAAAATAAAAATAATACAATTTATTAACATCTTCTCAATATATCTATATCGTATATTATATTGTTATAATGATATAATTTAACAATGAAATAAAATATTAAATAATGATATGAATACATATTATTGTAAATGATATCATTTTGAGTGTTTTTTTTCTTTCCTTTTTTTTTTTTAGTTATTCTATTTATTTGCAATTGTATGTATGGATGGATAGATACGTTTGTGTATATGCGGTATGGTTTTTTTTATATATATATAGATTATACGTACATTTGGTTTTATATATAGATATACCACCACTAATATCACATATTTGTTTATTTGTATATATAACAACCAAAACAAAAGGGTAGGAAAATATTGTGAAGATTTTTTCGCCTTGGGGAGTCAAAATGACTATGAATGGCGCCAAGATTGTTTGTTTTGTATGAATGAATGAATTTATAGGAAATACTACGTAATGTTTATATATACATATTTGTATATATATAATTATACATATAAATTTATATATATAAATATAGGGTTATCAGTTTTTCTGTGGTTTGTTTTTAAATTTAACATTTTTTTTTGGATATATAAGAATTGAAATATAATTAAATTGACGAAAATTTAACAATTGATTTAAAATGAATTAATATTACTATGCGGTTTTTTCCTTGTATACGTTTCGTTGAAAAAAATCCTGTCCTATTTATTTTATAAATCGTTCATTTACTATTTTTCCTTATGTGGTTGTGAAAACAATTTTAATTAATATTCATAACAAAATGATGAGAGAATTCTTAATTTGGAAATCCTAATAAACTGAATACTTATTTATCTATATTTTATACGTATATGGTATATTCATGAAATAGAATATTAGGGTATTTTTATTTGTATATCTATATACTATTATCCCCCGTTGTACACGGAAGATAATAGTAAAATGTGTGTATGGAACCAGTGTAAATTGAAAACATTTATAAATCTGCTTTTTTATTTCCTTTACATGGGCCAAAAAAATAGTTAATTTAGAAAAATTACAAACAAAAGTATAGCTGTCCAGAAGTCTATACATTAAAATGGATTAAAATTAAAATGAAATGAAAATTGAAATTTGAATTTTTCCAATTTTTGTTTTAACAATGTTGATTTTAAGTGTAGAGCACCGTGTACAATTATGGGATACGTGTAATTGTTTATTAAAAAAAACTCGATATATGCAATTTATATATATATTTTATAAAAATGAAGTCCAATTTGAAAAATAAATGAAAATATATGCATATTATATTATATTGTATTATATATGGTGTATATATATGGTGCGGTGGTGGTGATTTTCTGTCAATTTCATGTTTTTATTTTTCAACTATATCTACACATAATTGTATCCATATCATATATATTTAGAGTTTATTTCTATACATATCATTTGAAATAGTTTTCTATATATGTATATATTAGAGAATATGCAGAATAAAATGTATATATGGTATATATAGTATATATGGCATGACACACATGTAAATATAATATTATCATATTTTATATAAAATTTAGACGACATCATATATGTGAATATAAACAGCGAAATCAAAATTCTATTGTTATTATCAGACGACGCCAAATATAAATTATCAAAAAAATTTGTTTATATGGTCTTTTAGAATATGTCATTTTGGTTTGCTGGATATCGATGGTGAGACAGCGACAAAAATAGACGACATACAGCTCTATATCAAAAAAATACAAAAAAAATAAACCAAAACAAAACAACAACAAATAATGACACAAAACTGCAAAACATTAAATTAGGGGACGACAAAAGTCTTAATATATATGAATATAAATAAATTTATTAGTAAAATCAATTTTTATTTTTATATTATATATAGATTTTTATAAATTTTATTTTGTTTTGAGATAACAATTAAATATTAAAAATATATTTAACAAAATTATTCGTTCGGTCAGATATCAATCAATAATAAAAATAAATTGCGTTTAATTTTATATATATACTAAAAATACGATTCTTAAAAAAACAACTAACTATATACGCTTATTTCATGAATATGTATATAAATAAAAGAAATAAGACAAAGTAAATCTTAAACATTATAGTTTTTCACCTAATTAAATTAGATATATTATTTCCCGATTCTTATATTTATAGTTACTTATATTATGAAATACATTGATTGATATTGAAATGTACAAAATGAATAAATTGTGTGTGAAATTCTTACATTATGTTGTTGTTTTGTTATCAAAATAATTATTTGAAATATATTTTAATCATTTTATTTGTTGAAGTATACTACTACGCATCAATATAATCATATGTAAATTTTATTTTGGAATATTTAAACTGTAAACTAAAATGTAATATACATATATACGATTCATTTTATAGAATCAATGCATAATAATAAAAATATAAATCACTAAATCTATAAATAAAATCACATCTATCTATGTATAAACTATATATAAGAAACTATCTACCTATATATAATATGGGCATATACAAAATTATATATAAATAAATGTGTAATTTGAATACAGCAAAAAATAATTTAACAAAATTATATGTTGAAAATTTCTTTTTTCATAAATTATATTATCACAATCCGCACACCAAATCATCAATTTTGGATTATTTGTTCTTTTTTTTGTTTTATATATAAATATATTATCATATTATTATTTTATATATTATATGCAAATATACACAATATATATTTTTTGTTTTTAATAATAATGAAACTTGCCAAAAAAACAGAAACGTAAATCATTAATTTATTTGAAAATTGTTTCTTTTGAATAATAAAATCATATAATAATAATAATAATAATAATAATAAAAATACAAATAATAAAAAAAAAATACTGATGGCGCCAATAATATTCTTTATACTTTTAGCAACCGGGCAGGGGGCTAAAAACATCTCAATATATGATGTGTAATATACATATATATATATGTATATATATATATTATTATTATTTATACTATATATGTATAATCGTATAATATAATATATAATTCTATATATTTATATACATTACATACATGTATTTATATATATTTTAATATACGTTTAATTATATAATAGATATAAAAAAATACATGATTTGCATCGTATATTATTATATACATATATATATTTGACGAATTATTTTGATTAATTTTTATTTATTTTTATTTTTGTTTTATTCCATATATAAAACATCATATAACATACATTCATATAGTAAAGTATTAAGTATATATGCGGTTAATTTAAGAAGTTAAGTGCGTTTATTAATATCTTTGTGTAAATAAAGACTTTATTTAATCACGTACATATAGAAATATATACATTGTCGATCGATATGGAATTTAATGATTTAATGATATTACGAAGTATAATATATAGTTTATATTATAATCATATATGTATTATAGAACCAAGATAAAAATGTAATTAACAATTTATAATAATAAAAATATCTTAATAAATTGCAATTTAAATATCAAATATAATTATTTCATGATATATGTATAATGTATATAGATACATATTTCATTAAATCTTGTTTAAATAAAACCGTGTATAATTTGTATTATTATAAGATATAATAATGATTGATATAACACTTGTCAAAAAATCGAAAATCGTATGTCCCGTTTATCAATCAATCAATATTTTGTTTGCATGTGATTTTCATTGATGAATTAGATAATATGTATATAAAAAATACTTTTATAATATGTATATAAAAATATGTTGAAAATTCACTGAAAATAAAATGTTGGCATTATTCGAAGAAACTCATCTTTATGTATATGTATAATATAATTCATTATAAATTTCAACGTCATAAACTCATTTGCATTTTAAGTAAAATAAATAATATGAAATATGTGGTAAGATGGGATGTTAAAACCTAATCGGAATTTTATTTAAAAGTTTTTGAATCAGTATAGAATAATTTTTTTAAATACTTTTAACCCCATAAAATTTAAAGTATAATATGTACTTATATTAATATGTTAAATTTATGATAAAAGAAATATAACTATATATACATATATTATTTGATTTTAAATATGGCAAACGAATTAAGTGTTTAATAAATTGTTAATTACTTTTAATCTATATACAAAAAATTTGTTTTAAATTTAATTAAATTAAAACGTTTTTAAAAAAAATTAAAAGGACATTTTAAACATTTAATTTGAACGATACGATTTTATGCGTTAAAGTTGGCATAACGAGTCCATCTGAATATAGGTAAAAAATCGCTAAAGAATGATTCAATTACCACATAAATTATCCTATTACAGGTAAAATCTATTAATAACTATAATAAATTAAAACATGTATAATACATAATGAATGAAATAAATATAACTACAAAATTAAGTGATTCTGTTCTGATATTTTTATTATATGAAATACATATAGCATTTTTATATATAAAATAAAATATGTTTGTAAATATAACTATTATATAGATATAGTTTGTATATTGAATTTATGAAGTGTATTTTATGTAATTTTATATATATAGAAGAATGAATAAAAACCTATAAATAAATAAATCTGTTCTACTATCGGATTATAGAATATAAAATATAAATTATTGAGATGTTGCTCATATATAAATATGTATATACCATACAATATATATACAAATAATAATAGATCAAATACATTACATATTTGTACATATATATATATATATACAACAATATACAGAAATCCATTATAACACAAATATACAAACGAATAACAAATAGATTTACCGCATACAGAACATATATATATATATATATATATATTAAATTCATGATTCATAAAATTAGCTGACAAAGCTTATAATTCAAAGAGCAAAATAGCAACAAAAAAAAAACAAACACACACAACTTTTTATGTTCTTGTTCTATAACGCGCTTGTTGAATGTTTGCACAACTGCAAATATATAAATTTTCCACAATACATAATAAATTTTCCATATCCATAGTTTATAGTTTATATATATACGGTTTTTGTATATATGTATATATATATATATATATGGATATAAATATTTAAGAGCTGTATATATTGAGGAGGAAAACGAATATGGAAAAATATGTAGGAAATGTTCGGATGTAGAGTGAGAAAAATACACACGCACAAATACATATGCATATATATAAGAAGAAAAAAAAACTACCTGTTGAATAGTTTTATTTTGAATATACTCGTATAATATATAACTTGCGACTTGCTCCATATCATCGCATATAAAAAAAAATATTGTGCAAGTACTTTTTATATATATAAGAAATATATATGATGATGATGAGGGTATATATGATATCCAAGTTTTGAATGAATGAAGTGGAAAATTTATGTATATTCCTGTATCCTTATATATATATGTATGATATAAAAACAAAAAGAAAAAAAATAGAAATAGAGACAACGAAATTCTTAATTTATTAGTAAATTGAAGTACTATATAATATATACAAAGATATATTAAAGTAATTGCCAAATTTATGTATCTATAAATTGTATAACAGTTTTTTACATACATCGTCAAATTTTTAGGTTTGCATTAAAAAAATAAAAAGATTTATAACGCAGATCGTATAGGTTTTGTATTTATATAAAATGCGCTTTTACTGTGGTTCATAAATTTCGTAACTTCATACAGGTTTTTTGTTTTGCGCTATATTTTCTTCTAATATTTGTTTCTGCTTTGATATATACATATTTTTTTTTGTTCTATGGTAGAAAATAGATACCCTTTTTTGTCCCTGAATGGGAAAATTTATATGATCAAGCATTTTTAAATGGTCATATGTTAATAAATTGGTTTCCGGAAAATTATACTATAATATAAATAATTGAAGTAAATGTAAAAGAATATAGTTGATTAAAAAATTAAATAATTGGTTAAAATTTGCGATTAATAATATAATTTTATTAAAATTTTGTATTTCATTTTCATATAATAATAATAATAATACCGTGAATAAATATAAAAAATTCAAAAATTATGTTTAAGATTGAGAATTATTGATATAATTATTAAATATTACCCCATTTCCCATTCAAAAGAATCGAATTTTCCATTTCAAATAAATATGCATTTATAAATAGATACATTGATGAAATCGTACAATTTATGTACTGCGGAGGGTCGTGAAAAAATATGTCCTGTTGACACACAAACGATAACGATAATTCTAAAAGATACATAAAGATTTTAATTATAAGATTAATTATATTTTAATACATTTTCCGGAAAATATAATTTTTTATTTTTTGAATTAAAATTTTCAATTTTCATTTTCTTTCTACAAAAATTATAAATTAGGATTGAGTTTTCAAATTTACATTCCTTTACAAAATTACAATTTACAAAATTATCAACAATTATAAGTTTCTATCAATAGTTTTATAACCATAGAAATCGAAATTATTACTTACACATGGATTCATTGCAATTTATTTCAAGAATCTTCGAATATAATAAAACAATTCTTTAAAATATTCTATTATCCACTATTATATATATATATATATAAAATGTACATAAATATCGATATGAAAGCAATAAAAATAAATTATAATTTTATAATAATTTAAAATAATATAAGAATAAAATGTTATATTTTTCGGGAATATATAGATACGATATGCATGCGTGTATATATCTATCTATATCTATATTATGATAGTTACTTTTTATATATATTTATTTCTTTTATCCCTCGCGAAAATTGAAAATTATATACATTTATTTATATGATACTTGCTATAGTATATATTATATATATATGAAATAATATTATTACTAATATAAAGTTTATTAGATGCGTTCTTTTTATTTTTCTTACATATATGACATATACCACTATATAGCAGCCACTATATTCTCTGCATGTAATTCGCAGTCGGCCTGACTGGCGTCCAAAGAAAATACCGTATCTCATACCAAAAAAAAAAATAAATAAGAATATATATACATCTATAAAAGAATAAAAAATGAAATAATTATTTTTAGTTTTAGTTTAGAGTTTTCTATCGGGGGTTTTTATTTTATTTTGTATATTACTATTTTTTTTTGGAACGTTTTCTGCTGGATATAGAAAATCATCAACAATATATAATAATAATATTATGAAATATACAGCATATATATTTGTATACATAATTCTATATATATATATTTATTGTAATAGTTGAATTGTCATCACAATAATGTTTTATTGGTGCCATGCCACCCCTTATTATACATATATATATATTTTTCTATATCATTTATAATAATGTACATAAAAACTATATGTACCATATAATAATAAGTTATAGACCACTGTCTATATATATAATATATAAATGTACAAAATTAGTCTGTCTCTATATTATCTCAAACCCATTAAATGTACAAACAAATCATAACGATTTAATTTTGTTTGTTCGATATTGGAATATACACACATCCATATATATATGTAAATAAATAAAATTATGTTATATCCTCTCTGTATACACATATATTATTTTATTATATATATATATATAAAATTTTTCAAAATAAATAAACGATGAAAAATTAGTTACAAAAAAAAGGAAAACATAAAAGAAAATATGAATGAAAGATTATCCAAGAAAATTTGTTTATTCAATTTTGTTTATTTATAATTTATAAATATGTTTTTTTTTCTTCTTTATATTATACTATATGATAATAAAATTTGTAAAAATGCATATGTGCTGAACTTAAATCACTTAAACGAAGTAAATTTGTTTTCCCATATATGTATGTCATCAACGGAATATGTTGAAGCAAATTAAAAAATATTTACTGGTGTTTTATAATTCGTTTTTGGCTTGTGAACAACAGGTGTAAATGAGATTGTTAATATTAAATAAAAAATATGTATATAAATTATATTTTTAGTCTTTAAAAGACTCCATTTAATTAGAAATTTTCCATTAATTTGATCATTCGATGATTGGCTTTGATCTAAAATTCGCATAAATATATAAAATCATATAGATTGGTATATATAATATTTTTATCCAAATTGTATACTAAAATTTATATCTATATATTTCATTAAGTTTCATTTCATTAAAATGATAATGAAATTATAAGAAAATTTATCCTTATATGTGCCATAAATAAATAAATTATATCGAATTAAATTCAATTAAATATGCCTACATAGAACTAATTATAATTATATTTATTTAATATTCTTTTATTATATTCAATTATCTCTAAATTAGTTCTATTACATAATAATAATAATAATAAACTGTGATTTTCCTTGTTGAAATTATTATGATTTTTCCGAGTATAAAAAATTATGATGAATATAAGAAAAAAGATTTTATTATAATTTTAATGATGATTTAGATAAAATTCTATGTATAAAAATATTGTTCTTAACGAATTGAAATTATTTTTTAATTATATTAATTCATAAATCCAATTAAATTAAATTTTCGTATACCCATTTATAAAATTGCTTTTATTTGTTGTTTATAGTTCTTTTTGATGTATTTAAAAATAATTAAAAATTATAAATTTATAATTTACAGGATCAATCATGTACTATATATACGCTTCCTTACATAAAATGTCCATGGTTATTACATATTGTACGAGAAGGAATTATATAATACGATAATCAGAATGTAAAGGATGCATTAAAAAAAAGGTAAGTTAAAGATTATTTTTTATAAACGTAAAATATTCGATTTTCATATAGAAAAATGTTTTATCTAAATTTTAAAATTAGATTATATATAACAATTTTTTATCTCATCTATTGAAAGCACAAAATACAACCTATATTTTTTATTTTACCGACCTCTATTTCTTAAATTAGAAAATTTTGTATTTTTCTACAACCTCTCAATATGCGGTTTTTACATGTAATATTAATGCCTAAACATTTTGTGTATGGGAAAATATTTTTAAAAACAATTGGTTTGTGGGAAAATATTTTTTTTTATATATAAGGAAAATTTATTTTACATTTCCATATTAATTCCTTTTAACTTAATATTCTCATTCTACATACTTTGTAATAAAGATCGCTTGTGTCTGATTTTGAAATACCAATCAGTTCTGATGTAATGTGATTTTGTATGTGAAAATCAATCCGTCTATTTTATTATTAATATTTTTTCAAATAAATAATAATAATAAATAATAATAATACAATGTTTTATTTATTTTGAAAACTGCTATTTACCAGATCAATTGATTGGACATAGTTCTTGAACTAGTTGACCCTTTTTTTAATTGTTTACAACCTTAAGGGTCAACGAATAAATTGCATTGAATATATTATAAATAAAAAATTGATGTATGTCAATGAAAAGAATCTAATTATTAAAAGAAATTTCTATAATAAAAGAGGGAGTTTAGCAATTTAAAAAATATTTAAATATTTAATAAAATATTTATTTTAGCATTTGCATACAAAAATAAATAAACAAATAAATATTAAATTATATAATTGTGGTGAAACATATAAATAAATAAATGAACAAAATAATATATTTATATACATATACAAAATAAGTAATTTAATCTTTCTTTGTTATTAATTATTAAAGGGCTTCAATCGGTTGTCGCATCATGTTGCAAATATGCATATATAATTCAATATATTCATAGATATATACTTGTTGTAAAGTAAATTTATATTCATTGTGGTATATTATGTTATGGCGTTATGTTTTATAGACATGTATGGATAAATATAGTTTTATATCAATTCTTATACTCTATTAGTCGATAATTTTTTTATATATATGTATATTGTATTAACTGATCATATTTTGCAATTATGATATTTATTGTTGAAATTTAATAAATATTCGTTACAGAGACGAACACAAAAATGTGTATACTATCGAATCAATTGAAAACGAAAAAAATTCCTTTATTTGAAATGCCTCATCCTAAAAATGACATATAATGATATAATGTTAATAAACCATTAAGTAATGAAACGAAGAATTTTTTTTTTCATATAAACACACAATTAATAAAAAATTGAAAATTAAACACAATTGAAATTATTTTTATGTTCATTGTCGTATCTATCTAAAAATAATCTAATTCCTGTATAATTGGTATATATATACTCGTACTTCGTTTAAAATGTCATTTTTATATATGTCTATAAGTATATTTCTACATTTGGAGCCGCTTTCGTCTGTATATAGTACATATAGTTAAAGTAAATATATTTATTATAAAAGCCATTGAAATTTATTGCAATAAATCAGTATTTGCTGGATATTAGTATAACATAAAATAAAATAAATATATAAAAAAAGTGATTATTAGTATTTATTATTGTGTTTAAATTTTACTGTGTTTAACATATAATAAAATCAATTATCAATCATGGATCAATGGAAAGGAAAAGTTGCTATTGTAGCTGGTTCAAGTGTTGGAATTGGTGCAAGCATTGTAAAAGCATTAGCCAATAGTGGTATGATAGTTATTGGATTAGCAAGACGGGCTGAAGCAATTGAAGTTAATATCTATATAAATAAATCTTTCTTTATACATCATAAGTATAGAGATATATATATAAAAAAAAATTGTTTTATATATTATATGAGAAAATTCTATGTTCTTATATGTATTGTATGTATATATACAGGAATATGCATCAACAATTACCGGATGCGGTAAAGTGTATGGTAAAAAATGTGATGTTACTAATGAATGTGAAGTTAAAGAAGCATTTCAATGGGTACGCGAACAATTTGGTGGTTGTGATGTATTCATAAATAATGCTGGAATGATTAAAGCACAATTTTTATTAGGTTTGTTATTATATTGTATTTTGTATTGTTGTATTTATTGAATTAAATTTATAGTATCAATATATATATGTATAGCATTATATTATGTTTATATACATAGAAAGTGATTCAAGTGATTTTAAGAATATATTTGATTTAAATATATTGGCTGCATGCATTTGTATACGTGAGGCGGCTAAAGATATGCGAGAACGACGTGTAAAAGGTCATATTATAATAATGAACAGGTAACATATAATTTTTCTGTACTATCAACATTATAGTTTTTAAACAAATTGGGAAATTTGAAAATTCTATCGATATCATTCACCAATATATTTATAATTAAAAAAATTATGTTTTCCACACAAATAGTATTTTAGGTCATCGTATCCCAGATGTTCCATGTCCATTGTTTAGTGTTTATCCGGCGTCAAAACATGCCCTAACAGGATTAGCACAAACTGTTCGTGCTGAACTTAAATTTCATAAAACCAATATTAAATTGACGGTATAAAGTTTTCTAATGCAATTTACTATAAACTCATTGTCAGACCTATTTTTATAAAAGTTTTTCCACGCATTTCCACGAAAATTAAAATGTTCCTCATATTTGTATAGAGTTTAAGTCCTGGAATGGTTGATACGGATTTTTTGGATGTATATAAATCGTATAATCCTTTACCGAAATTAAAAGCGGATGATGTTGCTGAGGCGGTAAAATATATTTTGGGTACACCTGATCATGTTCAGGTTTGATGAAATAACATAATTTTGAGTATGTATTATAATTAATAAATTTTTTTTTTAGGTTGAAGAATTAATTGTTCAAGCAATGTACAGACACGATGATTCGGTAACAGAATAAAATAAAAATGATATTGAATAATTTAAATTAAAGTTTTGTTTTTAAATGTTATAATTAATTATCCAAATATACATATTGTTTAGAAAATTAGATATATATATATATATATATATGCAATTAAATTATAAAAAAATATTTTTTAACCATTATTTTTACTCGAAAATATATAAAAAAACTGTTTAATTAAACAAACAAAAATTGATATTAAGATGAGTCTTTCTTTCTTCAAAAAGTTAAAGCAATTATATGAAAACAATCGTAATGTTAACGATGTTATCTTTACAATGACTCGTAAAAGATCAACTGTATAGTATATACTAATTATCAATATAGAGAAATTTTGAATCGATTGTATTCATTGCAAAAAAATAATTCAAATCTATTCAGGTTGCAACCACAAATGAAAAGCTAAAAACTTACTTATGGTATACAGAAATATATCAAAAGTATTTGTTGAATGAATTTCCTTTTCCTGTTTGGTTTAGAGTTGACAAATTGAATAATGAATGCTTTCATATCTCTATTTGCTGTAGTTTTAAATGTATGTATACAATATAATTTCACATAAAAAAATGTCGGTTCCTTTCATTGATCATATAGTGAATCAAATAGTTAATTCAAAGTTGAATGATTCTCGCACATTTAGCGACCGTATAAAATGTAGATATACAATAGGATTTTTTTTGTACACAATTTATAGAATATCTTGATCTTTCCTATATTTGTGTTTATTTTAAAAAAATTACATATGGCTTAATAAATATAATAAACGATCTACTTTATATATATACCTATGTATATAAATATAATTTAGATAAAGCTCTATATATAATATATTATATCAATAATAAAATTTGTACAAAAATTATTGCTATTTATTTGTTTGATTTAATATTTTCATTTTACATCTATCTATATATAATTAATTATTTATACAAATTAGTATATATACAGTTGTATATTAAAATACAAAATTTATTTATATATAAACATCTTAGAATGTATATATATATATATACAGAAAATAATATACTTATATAGCTATATGTGAATATTTAATTAAATTTAATTTGTTTATATAGTCTAAATAAAATTTATTATACTTACATATATATTTTTTATTTGCATTATGTAAATAATAATTATTTATTATTTTTGTTTAGTTGAAGTGGAATTATTTAATTAAAAATATATATTTTAGTTTAATCAAATTTATATTATAAATTATCAAATTATGCGCACCCGGGACTTTTGATTACCCAAAACAAAAAAATATGAAAAGAGAAAAAATTCAATGTCATTGAAATATTTAAAAATTAATATATATTAAATTATATAAATTTTATTTAAAAACATTTAATCTTTAAAATTGATTCAGAATTGAAATTTCTGTCAATAAAACCACAAAAATCAAAAATGAAAAGTATATATTGTTTTTGGGATTAATTTCCAAAATATAGTTTAGATATACGATTTAATCTTCGTATATTAGTATATTTCTTTTAAAGTTTTTAAATTTAAATGTGATGTTTATTTATAGTTGACAAAATCAAATTCTTCTTTACATAAAATGATCTTTACCATGCTCTAAATGAAAATCGAGAATCTCAGCTTGGTTATAAATCACTTCAAAAATTCACAAATTCCTTTCCATTTCATATATATTTAAATGCATGGTTTTACATATTTTATAAATATATTTTGTTCATTCACCCTGTTAATATTTATATATATATATGCTATGTCGGTTCAATATCGGTTTTCTGAATATTGAATTCAAAAAGTTAAAATGCAATGCAATGAATAATTGAATTTAATAAGCAAACCATATATACATATATACCTTGTTATACATTCTATATGTGATCTTTGTTATGTAATGAATGTATGGATATTAATTTATACAATACTATACATACTTCTAATAAAAGTTTTTTAGATTGACCTTAAAAATATACTATATATATATTTTTGTATATATATTTATTATTATAAACATATAATGAATTTAGGAAATAATTATATTATGAAAAATTATACAATTACTATATACATAATTTTTATTCAAAACAATGACTTCTTTATTTTTCTTTTATATATATATATACGAATTCGTAAAAATGAAAAATATAATGTGAAAAAATTTACATACATATATGTAAATGTATTTCAATTTAAACATTTCCATTTGTGATAATCATGTATATATTTAATATATGTTTATATAATAAAAAAAATGTAGACGCGAGATTAATCTCACATGTGAAAAATGAATTATTTTTTGTGTTGTTTTTTCTATATCTTTATTTATATTGTTTTATAGGTATATTATATATTTATATATAAATGTTTTGTATATATTATGATGATAATATATATTTAAAGAAGCGCACACACATACATTATTTAATTTATTTATGATTTCTGTATATGGATAACTAAACTATATATAATATACTGTATAAATTTATACATTATATTATATATATAAATTATTATATGAATATACAAGAATTTGACTGATTGTAAAAAGTATATATTCCACATAGATATGCTAAAAAATAGAATTGTTTTAAGTTTGTATTAATAAATTTTTATTCATATATATACATATAAGATATATATAAGATTATCAAACATTTGATGTTGTAGAGATATTAAAAATTAAGAAAATGTTTATATATTATCACACATCTGCTTCAATATATATGTAAGTAAGTAAGTACTATATATTTCTATAATAATATATATGCGTAGAATAAATGATGTAAAACATTGTTTTTGATAAGAGTTTATTATCTTCTGAGATCTGTGCACTATCGTATATATATATATATATATATATATTTAGTTGGTTTAAACAATTTTTTTTTTAAATAATTTTTGTGGCAAAAAGAAAAAAAAAATGTAGAAGCGTTTTATATATAAAAAAATAAAAAATAGTATATTTATTTGAATTTAAAAAAACAATTTTTATAAGTTTTAAGTAAATATATTCGTTATATATATACATATATATGATGATATATGATAATTTATATTATTTTTAAATGCATTGTATTTAAAATTATATAATTATAATAATCGTAATTCATATTCATATATATAAAGATTAATTGATTAGAAAAATTTTATATATGATGAGTATATAATTTAATATTTATATGATAAGGTATATTATATATGGTTTTTGTTATATATATAATATAGGGATGCAATATCATTATATACGTAAATTACAATGAATTTTGTGTATTGTCATTTATCTAAACACAAAGTATAAAACGTCATTTCGTATTTTTTTTCTTTAGACATTTTTTGTGTGTGTTTTTCTATTAAATGTATTTTAAACGTTTTTTTTAATCATTAAGTGTTTTAATTAAACGAACGCGATTATATTTTTATAGTGTATTTTTTTCCTTTTATTTTTATACGTTATATGGGAAAAAATTTTTGGTAAAAATAATATTAAAGTTTTTCTGGTGGAAATTATGAAATAAATAAGTTTTATTTGATTTTTAAAAAATTATTATTAAACGAATTAAAATAAAATGTTATATAACATGCGAATATAAACGCTAATTTATTTAAAAAAGAAATTTTTGTGATTTACTTTTTTACTATATATTTATAATTTGGTAATAATTTTTGTGTGTTTTTGTTATTGATGCGTGATATTTAAAAATTTTAATAATTATTTTTGAAATATATTAATTAAGTAAGTAAATAACATTTTTTATGGAGTTTATAATTTTTTTGACTTATGTACAGCAAATTGCGTTTCATCTTTTTTTTTTGTCTATCAAATTTTAACCTCCCAGTTAATAATTTCTGTAGATTTTTAGTTGATTGACAAAAGTAAAAACAAAAAAAATTAGTCCAGATAAATAGATTTCATAATTTGATCTTCTGCTAATTAAATTTTAATCAATTTAAATGTTTTATAGTATTTTTCATGAATTTTTCTATATATGAGAATATTCATTTAGAATTTTAAACGTAATAATATGTATTCCTTTATCAAAAACCATTTTTTTTGTTCAATTTGGTAATGAATAAAAACCTTTTTTCAATATATAAATCTAAAATCGCTTTGCTTCACTATTTTCATTATTTTTCATTTAAACTGCGTCGATGAAAGTTCAGAAAAAATGCAAGGCAAGAATTACTTATGAAAACATATGGATATATTTTATTCGTAAAGACCACATTCCCTTTGTAACAATCCCAGTAACGTGAAAATTCAATATCTGCCATTAGAACGTACGGTGAAATTTTGTTTTCGATAATAAAAATGTTTGGTATTATTTTATCTTTTAAAATGAAAAATATCGGAAAATTCATATATCTAGGCAAGGTAGGAAGAAAATAAAATAAAATTTTCCAATTTTAATATTATCACATATAGGGTATTTTTATGTAATTTCTAACTAAACAATAAAGTTCAAAAGTTAAACAAAATTTTAATAGACGGTATTCGAATTCAATGGAAATCGCATGTGACATTTCTTTTCTTTTTTCTATTATATTCTTCAAATCTAAATTTCAGGTAAAGTTACATATTTTTCCATGTTATGTAATATTAATTGGTTTTTCGCATCTATTTACCACAATTCAAAAAAATTATGAAACCAAATCTATCAGAATAAGACTGTAAATGCTGAGCACGGCACAATTTAAACGTTCATTGTAAATCCCAAAATATATTATGAATTTATATATAGAAGTTCAATTAATAACCTTTAAAAATACCGATACAAAAAAAATAATAATAATTGCATTTATATATATGTATATCTAACCTAAATTTGTTTATTTATATCTCGATAATAGATTTTCACTTAAGGCTATATTAAAAAAAATAAATAATTACCATATAAAATTGATTTTATTGTTTATGGAAGCTTATAAAAGTTTATTCCTCCTTATTTTGTATATTTATATATCCTTATACCATCTTATTGTTTTCATAATTAATATATATCGTACGTACGTCATTACCTGTTTAATAACACGCGCAAATATTAAAAAAAAAAACAAAAATTATAAAGCTCAGGAAGTTCATATTTCATATTTCAATTGAAGATTAAACACATATAACTTATCGCTGCTGTAATAATATATTCAAGAATAAATATAAATCTTTTTTTGGTTTTAAAATATCTAGCAAAAACCTAATTTAGTGAAAAGTGAATAAAAAAATTATTAAAAATATGGCAGCACCAGCTCAAGATATGGTTTTTGATAAAATCATGGAAATTGTCGGTGATGATGGACCATTTCAAAAACGATTTAATTATATTTTTAACATAGGTCTTGTATTTTGTGCGTCAATGGTTTATTTAAATATTATATTAGCATTAAATGTACCCGATCATAATTGTTATGTACCGGGTCGAAATGAAACAAATTTTACCATAGATGAATGGAAAGAAATTACATTACCAAGGTTAGTCTATAACAATTTTATAAAAAATATCTGTTTTTTTTGATAAAGCATTTTTCAGACATTGTGTGTGTGTTTGGTTATTTTTTAATATATTAAAAAACGTTTTTTTTTTATTATTTATATGAGAATATTATTTTAATATATATATATTTGAATAGGGAAAACAATACAAATGGCATTAATCATTTAAGCAATTGTAAAATGTATAATATGAGTGTAATCAAATCATCTTTGTATGATAAATATAAACCGTTAAGTGATACTGATGATAATATCATCGGTAAGTATATACATAAATAATTTAATTATAATGTTTATTTATATCTATATATATATATATGTCTAATGATTGTGATATATATCTCATATAGTGTTTAGAATTTAATGTGCTATTTGAATGGGAATTTTTGATATAAATATATTGTATATATTATATGCGATTATAGAATTTGTTGCATTGCACATACACGCAATAAATTTATTTTGATAGTTAATCTTATTAGTAAATATAATATATTTAAATATCAAAGATTTATATATATGATTTTATAAGTTATTATTTTAATGTCATGCGGTGTTGAAATCTTTGCTTCAATTAATAATTTATAAAGGTATATATATTTATTAAGCATATATTTTGATTGCATACATAATTTTTGATTGGGTTTTATTTTCTTAATTCATTAATGATTGTTAGACGATTTATAATATTAATAAAATCGTATGTTTTATAATGTTCCAATTCGTTTTATTTTGATCATATTTTTGGTCAATGGATTAGAGGGAATCCATTACGAATATTTTAGAATTGGAGTAATTAGAACCATAAATATTATGAAAAATGAAAAAAAATATACTAAAACAATTTATAAAAAGCAATAAAAACGTAGAAACAAATATCAGAAAAAAGCAATTATAAAGTTATAAAGACTTCAGTCGAACCGAAACACTTTTCTTGTGAGGGGTCTGGGAGTTCTGAAACTTCTAAAGAGTGTAACAAACTGTTTTCGCCTCCATGATTTTGTTGCTCCGTTGATCTTTTAACAATTCCATGAAGACTGTTGTAATATCTTATGTAATAACAAAAAAACATCATTTACTAAATTGATATACAAACAAAAAAACACATTGAATAATTTATTCAATAAAATAATTTATACAAATTTTGATTTATTATAAATAGTAAAAAAAACCAAGATTTTTCACGTAATTTCCATTGTAATATATATATACAAATTGATACATAAAGTAAATATCATAATATATATTAACTTATATATATATATATAATATATGATGGGCAACAATCCAAAATATCACCCAATTTTCTAAATAAGCTTTCGCATTGATTGGGTTTCATTTATATTTCCTTGTCTATATGTATAATAAATATATATGAAAAAAAATCACATTCGTATAATATATATATATATATATATATATAAGAAATTGAACTTTATATTATCGAATATATACAACACTTATTTTTATTGTTTTTCTTCTATACATATATATTTTTTTTTTACAACAACTTGAATTTATTTTTTTTTCTATACAATTCTATACATAAAAGAAAATCTATGTATAGTAAAAAATCGTATAAGTTCTAGTTTTTATTTACTTATATATTTTGTTTTTTTTTTTCATTTCATTTCATATACAGATTGCATCTATGGATACGAATACGATAAGAAATGGTATGAATGCACGGTGGTTTCTCAAGAGGATTGGGTTTGTGAAAAAGACCTTTACCAAACAAATATATTTGTATTTAATCGAATTGGTGAAGTGATTGGAACATTTATATTTGGTCAATTGGGTGATACGTAAGAGTATTTCAATATTTTCTTTTATATTTATTTATTGTGGTCTATCTATATAATAATATATTTATATATGAATTATAGTAACCGCGTATAGGTATATGTATAAAAAACAAAAACATTTCATATTGATTGTGGGTATTAAAATGTTTATGTTGAGTTTTCTTTTTGATATAAAAAAACCTCTTATGTATTTATTTTTATATGTATAGAGAAGATTAACTATTTATATATATATATATATATATATATATATATATAGTATTTCTGTTTTTATCTTAATTCATTTGGATTTATAATAGAAAATTTATTATATAAACATTTATTTATATATTAATTATACAGTTTAGGCAGACGTTTAATCTATTACATAAGTATTATTATATTAATTGCTGGTCGTATTTGTATATTAATATTTTCATCAAAATATATTCTATTAAGTACGGCAGTCATATTGGGAAGTTTAACAGCTATTTCAATATTTCAAACCCCATTGATTATTGCAATGGAAATGTCTAAATCGTAAGAATGGATAAACTATCATTTATTTTTTAATTAAAATTCCATCTATTATATATATAAATATGTATAATAAATTACTAATATAGTGATGATCGTGCAACAATTGCTATGTTTCAAAGTTTGGGATGGACAACGGGATTATGTGCATTACCATTTATATTTTGGTTAGTACGTGATTGGAATTATTTCATATTAATTACAACATTACCATTATGCATATTTTTCTTTTTTCCAAAGTTTGTATATATATTTATTATAAATGAAAAATTAAATTTTTTTTTTATTATTATTATCCCAATTGATTGTTAGTGAATAAATTATTTTTCATTTTCTACTATATATAAATTTTTGATGTGAAGATATATGATTGAATCACCACGATGGTTAGCAAGTCGTGGACGTTTTAAATTAGCCGCTAAACAATTACAAACTATAGCGGATATAAATGGAAAAACTGATGTGAAAATTGATGAAAAATATTTAAAAAATATATTACCAAACTTTGAAGTGGAAAAGGTATACGGAGTTGCATCGTTATTCAGTGGTTGGCGATTAGCTAAAAATACTATATTATTAGTGATGTGTTGGTATATAAGAATTTATAAGAAAAAAAAATCAATTTTTTTTATATGTAAATTATTCTTTATTAATAATTTTTTAATTATTTTAGGATAATTTGTACATTAGGATATTTTACATTAATTATTCATATTTCACAAATGAGTGGTAATCCATTTTTAAATTTTTTCTGGCAAAGTATTATCGAAGGACCCGCTTATATTTTAGGACAATATGCAGGTTTGTGAATAATCCGGTTAATCATTTATACGCAAAATAGATAATTTAAATTTTTTTGTTGTAATATAGGAAATCGAATTGGACGACGATATACAAATTTAATTGCATTTGCCGTAGCTGCTTGTGCCTGTTTACCAACCATTTATATAGTATCACGTAAATATAAATTTAAAAAACTTAAATTTTTTTTTGTTATATAATAAATTCATTAATTATTTTGAAATAACATTTTTTTTTTGGTTTAGATAATGATTGGTCAGAGTATTTAACATACTTTACAGTGATTATAAAATTTTGGACAACTATAGTATTTTTTGCTATTAATTTACAAGCAATGGAAACTTATCCGACGTGTTTACGACAAACGGGATTAGCAACAGCAAATGTTGTGGCAAATGCATTAGGTGTTATTGGACCATATATCGTTTATTTGGTAAGTGTTAAAAAATCGTTGGTCTAATTTGAATGAGGTATGATAAAAAATAAATTATAGACATGATGAAAAACTTATTAAATTTCCATTTATAAAAATATAAACAACTTTTTATATTAATGTATTATAAAAACTTAAAATTTCAATTGGTTTTACATGCAAAATGTTAACAATATTAATGTAAATTTGTTATATAGGGAACCAATTATGATGCACGATATCCATACATAATATTATTTGTATTATATTTACTTGGTACCGTATGTGCATTATTTTTACCGGAAACATTACATCAAAAATTACCAGATTCATTAGAGGAGGCTCGGTCATTTGGCGCCAATCAGGTAATAATTTTACCTATATAGATTCGACAATAATTAATTCTTATAAATTCTTATAAATAATTATAATTTTAATTCATTTTTAAAAGGATTTCTGGAGTATACCAAAACCACGTATTGTACAAATGGAAGAAAAAGAAAGAAATCTATATGAAAAGAAATTAAATAATGATGAAGAACTTGAAATGTTAAATCAACAAAAAAATTCACCATAAATTCAGTTTTTATTTCCAGTACTTTTTTTTTGTTGTTTTATTTCTTTATATAATTTTTAATTTAAAGTATATACAGTTTTTTTGTTTTATGTATTTTCTTTTGTATTTATGTTTGTTTTTTTTTTATTTTCATATAAATTAAAATACATAAATAAAAAAAAAATAAACTGAAACAAGGTGTGTGTGTTAAAGGCGAGAAAATTCTTTTGGAAAATTTATGCGTTTTCGTTCTAGTAATATTCATTTGAATTAATTATAATTATTTATTTATTTATTTGTTTTTTTCTGCTTATTTTCCTTATAGGTAAAATCGTTTGTTTGTGTTAAAGTTGGGCGAAAAGAAAAAATTCAACACATAAATTTTTTTATATAGAAAAATTAAATAATATACTATCAGTGTTTTTATTTTTTGTTTTTGTTTATGTAAAACAAAATTGTGAATGAAAATAATGGCATTTACATTACAATAAATTACTGAAAAGAAAATTTTCATGATAATTTTTTTTTTATTTTTCATTTAAAAAAAAAAATTATTTGGTATTTGTGTAGAATTTAAATATAGTTATATATATTATTTGTTTTGTGAGCTTGAATATGCCCTGTGTGTGAGTGGGTTTGTTTATTTGTTTGTTTTAGTTTTGGAAATATTGAAAAGTGTAGAAAAATAGAATTTTTTTTTGTTTATTATATATATAAATATATATATTTATTTACTATATAAATTGTTTTTAAAAAAAAGAATTTTGGCAAAAAATCATATAGAAATATATAAATTAATTACATAAAGTGAATTTAAAATACAGAAAAACTTTTTCCATATAACATTTTTCATGAAATATATAAAAAAAGGTCATCGTAAAATTAAATGAAAAAAAAAAAAATAAAAATTTATAATTGATTTGGGTATTGTTTTTTATAAATGCTCATGCACTCACTACTTTTATGTACATATAAACATTGAACAAATTTTAAAGTTATATTTGATTAAAATTATATTATTATATTATATTTTCTATACTTAATTAATTATGTTTTAATACCGTTTGTTTTTAGTTTTGTTTTTTTAATTGGAATTTATTTCACTTTATTTTACAAAATATGTTAAAAATATAAAAAATTACAAAAGTAAATATTCTTTTTTTTTGTATTATTTACTGATTTTAAAATTATAATAATATAATTTTTTATTTAATTTAATTTGTTATGCATAGAATTTCATATTCGCTGTATAGATACAATAATTTCTAAGACATTTTTTTATATAAATAAATTAATTTGTTGGGCAAAATTATTATATACGTTTAAGGATTGAATAAATTAAATTTAGAATATTATAGTAATATATTTTAAGTACATGGAAATTATTATCTGTAAAGTATGAAAAACAAAAAAAAAAAGTAATCGCATTTATGGTAAATTAATTAATATAAATATAATCATTCATAATAAAAATATTAACCATATATTAATAATTAATATCATTAAATTATTACACATTGAATAATTGTACAAATTTATAAAAAAAGATTGTATCACAACAACTGATCGATAAATAATATCGCATATATATAAATATTTTATATATTTTTTAAAAATATTATTCAATTGTCGCGAATATTTGAATTATATAAAAAAAAAATAATAATATATTTATATACATACATATATAGTGAATTTGGTAATTGATTGTCTGTCAATGATGCATTTATTGTAATTATATTTATTTTATTTATTTATTTTTTTTTTTGATTTATTATTGCAATTTTATATGAATATCACATTTGTCAATATTACATACGCGATTATTGATAAATATATAATATATAAATCAAAATAAATATGAACTATATATGTATAATAAAAAAAAAAAATTATTATTGTTAATTCATCATACATATATATACGGTTATAGCTACAATATATTGAAATATTTCATTATACAAATAATTTTATATTTAACATTTGCATTGTAATTATTATATATATATATATTTATATCTATATATAACAAAACAATATCAATAAAATATTAAACGATTTCGAGAACATAATTTATTCAAATATTATTGCGATGATAAATGTATATAAGCAAATGTATTTTATTGACATATAAAATAAAATAAATAAATTATCATTTGAGTCAAAAATATCGATGAATAATTTCAAGTACATATCAATAATATACAATATTATAAACCTTTGGTTTAAAAACATTGAATAACTGAAATTATTATGTTTCAGTTAATAATATAAAAGCATCCATCATGTGGTTTGTTTGTTAAAAACTAATAATAAAACATTGATTACTTTACAAATTAATTCTAAATTTATCGTTCAATAATAATTTCTTACCTTATTTAATGACATTCGATTACGTTTTTTTTTCAATTTTATAATAATAGTTCTAATATTGAATATTTGAAATTCGTTTCCGGAAAAGATCCATCGGCAATGTATCAGCATGGCATATCATCAAAACAGAGATTTACAAATAATATGTTTATCAATAAATATTTTATTCAACAACAATATAAAGGATATAGTATGAAAATGTAATAAAAAAATAACTAACAATTATAATAAGATGCAATTCGATTATATTCGGCAATATTGATGATAAATCAGTCTAACAAAATAATGAATAAAAAAAATCAAGGAAAATACAAAGAAAATTAAGAATTCGACGAACAAAAATGAAATATCTTCAAATGATGTAATTAAAATAACAACTAGAAAAATCCAAAATTACCAAAAAAAAATATTTAATACAATAAATTATATTATTTAATAAATTAACAGATAAATTTTAATTAATTTGTAAAAATTTATTAAATAAAATAAATTAGTTTTAAAACATATATATATATAAACAAAATGAAAAATAGAATTGTTTTGATATTTTGATATTCTTTTAAACCAGGTTCAGAGTTCTTTTTGTTGTTTTCCAAACTTATTGTACCTAAAAAATTGAAAATTAATTTGAAAATAGGAAAAATATTGTAAAACTAAAAAAATAAATAAAAATATTGAAAAAATTTCAAATTCAATATGAAGAAAAAAATAAACCTCACAAAAATATTAAATAAAAATAAAAAAAAAATCAAACCCAACAATTAGGCGTAATAATATTTACGATTGGCCAATATTTATATTTATAATTTTCCCGTCATTGTATGATTGTAAATGAAACACATTTAAATAATATAGTGTTTTTGTCATATTGTGATGTGAGGTAGTTGATCAGCAAGGGGTTCTCGGTTCAAAAACCGGTGATCGTCGATTTTTTCAAAATCAAATTCAAATGCAGCAAAAAACAAACAACACAAAATAAATGAAAAGAAAAATTAAATTTTTGCTTTTTTTTTTGCTAATCTAATCATGAAAGAGTTAACTCTTGTATTTTTTTTTTTCACATCGTCCTACGATCACCAAATTTTGCACAGTTATAGACCATAACGTACTCTATCCCCTCCATAAATAAGAACTAGGTAAATGGACTAGGTGACTCTTGATCTGACTTTGAAAATTGAATTTTTTGCATTTTCAAACCGTTATAACTTTTGATTTTCATCCGTGACCTCAATGCCACCTATATGGTTCAATAGGTAATCAAATTACCTATTGATTGATATTAGTCCTATGGATATCCATCAATTGGTTTGGCCAGGAGGCATGAATGAATTTTGGGAATCTGCTAATAGACCCAAATTCAACGATTTATTTAAATATGAAGGAATAGCTTCATTCCAAATTTCAGTATATCGATGGAAAGGCAATAGATTAAGCTTTCATTTAATGGTATTTGCCAAACTATCCAATGGAAATTGTGAATTTTCCTATAACATCAAAAATTGGAGATTTTCGAGGAACTTTAAAGGTTGCTTCCGAGTGGATCCTATGAAGGAATCTTTTCAATCCAATAAATTAATTAAACTTGAGGATATGCAAAATGTTTTCAATGGTATCTCGTTATTATAGCTCAAGTGGTTTCGCTACAGTCGTGTCCCAAAGTTGAGTCTGCATGCAATTTTGGAAAAATTTCCATTCACGTTCCTGATCTCAATTTCAATGATTTTAAAAAGTGGTAGAACAAAAGTTTGATGAATTTAATAGTAGTATGTGATATCCAAAGGCCAGGATTGTGTCTTGAAAAAAACCTGAATTTCAGATTTTTCACGTTTTTTGACAAAAATAGGGAAAAAATTAACTTTGTTATTTGTCGAGCAATTTTTTTTTTCTAACCGGCATTTGAAAACTGTTATAATTTATAGTATTTTCACCATACAAAATTTTCATCTAACACAGGGTGACCCGTGAAATTTTTTTTTTTTATTAATCAATCACCTTAATATTTATTGTATATGAACATTTTCTATCATTACATCATTTATGATTGATTATGAATGGTTTTTATGATATTTATGGATTAAAAAAATAAATAAATTATAATAAATTCTAATAATTAAAAAATTGTTTTTAATAGATTTTTCTTTATTGGATGATTTTCAAAAAAAAAAAAAATTCATTCTTATTTTAATAATATTTACAATATTTATCAACTGTTTTTTTATATTTGATGTATTTTGATATCAATTTTATTTTTATTCTTAATTTTTGATATATTTTCTTTTTTTAATTTTTTATATATGAGAATTATTTTGTTTTTTTTTTCTTTTCATATTTTCACCTAATAATTTTTTTTTATTACAATAAATATTTATGTATATAAATTAAAATGATAATAAAATTTTTTTAATTTATTCTAACTACTATATATTAAATTTAATTGTTGATATTACATTTTGTTTTTTTTTTATTATTTACAATAATGAATATAAATATATATAAATATGTATAAATAAAAACGAAAATAATAATAATAATAAAAAAAAAAAAGGTTAATCCTTTTTGTGAATTAATATAATATAATGATATCGCATAAAAAAGTTTCGAATATTATAAATAAATATAATTCAATATTTACAAAATTTGTGTACTGTACAAAATTAATTATATATATATATATTTATAAATAAAAAAAAAAACAATTAATTTTTGTTTTAAATATTGATGTGATTAAAATGTTGTGATTAATTTAATTTTATTTATAATATATTATTTTATATAAATTATTGCTTATTGATTTGTTTTTTGTTATTATTTATTATTATATCAAAATTTTATATCCACATAAAAATTGTGGGATAATTTTTTTTTTATTTGAAACTATATGTTATTATAAAAAAATTCTAATATATATTTGGACCAAATATAAATATATATATATAATACAATATAAATATATAAAAATGATTGATGTAATTAATATACATATAAATATATAGAGAAGGTTTCTTTAGTTTTATAAAAAAAATCAATTAGTTGGATATTTTGGTTATGATATTAATGATATTAAGATAAATAATCAAAAATCTGGCAGTGTGTGTATTGGGGTTTTTTCAACATAATTGAAATATAAAATGAATGTTAAAAAATAAAATTGTAATTTTATACAAATGTCTTATCGAAGAATATATCGAAGATAAACGAAATTATTCAGTATTTATATTTTATTCCTCAAATAAAAATTTCTTCAAATAAAAATTTTCTTTCTAAAATTTTAGCGAGAAAAAAATTGTTTATAATATTTTAATGGTAAATTTAAAATTTGACCAAAAGAAAATTTTCTTTAACTTTTTGCCTTTGTTATATGAGTTTGCATAAAAATCGATTTATTCCATATATATATATAATATAATTATAATATTCAAGTGGTTTTACTTTGAATGAGAATAATACCTTTAGAAGAAGGGCAAAGTAAAAATATAACCCTCCTTAAAAAAGGAAAGATTTAATATCTTATATAGCACATAGAATTAGCAAATAATTAGTTATAAAAGACCTTTATTTATAAAATGTGTACGTCTATGTTTATAGAAGAAGCAGATGAAGTAAATATATGGTCCTCGTTAATGTATAACTACATTAAAAATTAAAATGATATTATATATACCATATATAGGATATCGGATAATAATTTATCCTTTAGATAATAAATGTTTTATATATATATATGGACTGTTTCATCTTGGTGAATATTATATTACATGAATTAAAATCCTTAAGAAAATGATTAATATTGAAAAAATAATCCATTCATGTATAAATTATATAATATACAAAGTTATACTTTGAAGAGAATTTACTTTACCAAAAGGTTTTTTTTTTATTTCATTTGTTTTGGGTCAAGTTGCCAAAAGTCATTATTGCCCTAGAAATTAAAGTACAAAATAATAATTTTTAATGTTATTCTTAGAAACTGTATAGATTTACTTCTGGTTATTATTTAACCATTTTCCTATTATTTTTTCATTTGAATTATATATACATAAAAACAAAAGATAATTTTCGATTCGATATACAATGCAATTTTGGTATAGATATTTAAAAAAAAATACTTTTAAATTAAAAAAAATTTAAATAAAAAAAATAAAAAGATCGTATCAAAAGATAATAAAAAAAAATTGAAAGTTAACATTTTTGCTTGATATTGCTTTTGAGTTAATATTTGATATTTTTATATATATACCATATATATAGTATTCTTAAATGTAAAATATGATAATTGTATTTCAAGTATATAGAACATTTATTATATTATATTATACACATTATATTTTTATATAGTATTTATTTAAATAATTAATTTTTTTTTTAAAATTCATTTAAAATGTATAATATATTTAAATATATATACATTTTCATTATTTATTATATTGCTTTAATTGTTTTAATTGTCTTGATTTAAATTTGATTTTTTTTTTGTTTTAGAATTATGTGATGTATATTTAAGTATTTTCAAATTTTATATTGATAAAATATATTTTTGATGGATTTTTTTATTTAATTTGTTTGTTTATGAATCTGCGTTAAAATATAATTAATTTTTCATTTATATATAAAAATTCTATTAAGGGTTTGTTGTGTTTTTATTTGGTGGAAACACACCACTTTTTTTCACTTTTTTGTTCAAATAACGCACACACAAATAAACTTCAATTTCTATTTTAACCGTATATATATATAGAAAAATTAATAGATATTATATTTTTACACTTTATTGAATTTAATTATTTTAATATTTATATTATTTACAGGATCCACTCATATTTAAAAAAAAACAACTTTTTCCTTATATTTTCATATTAATAATTTAATTATTATTATTATAATTATTAATAATTAATTTTTTTTTTTATTAATTACACTATACATTTGAACTTAATCTTTTCAACAAATCACAGCATTATCGTTTGAATATAAACTTTTCTAAATATTAATATTCTTTCATTGTTTAATTTTTTTTAATAATTAATGTTAATTATATATATATGATACAAGGGTAATTATTAGATTCGACAGTGTTTTTGAAAGATAAAATAATTTATTTAATGATATACTTTTTTTTTTGATTGGTTTACGTTTAATTGTTAGTTCTATTCTTTATATATTCGATCAAATAACGTATTATTACATTATCTTTAATTATTTATTTTGTAGTGTTTATGTTTTGGTTATTTTTTTTTTTTTTTTGTAAATTCAATAAATTTTACAACATTATAAATAATGTTATTATTATGATTATTTAATAAAATAAACTGTTCGACGACGGCATTTAATTTAAATTTATTATTGTTAATATTATTATTGTTATCTGTATGATTGTTATATTATTTTTATTATTATTAATATTTATGGGCATGGGTTAAGAATTATTTTTTAATGGTCCAGATGATAATGAACTACTACTAACACCAGAATCACTTGATTTTTCACTTAAAGCACCACCACCACCAACACTACCGCCACTACTACAGCCACTACCTCTCGATAATGTTTCATCACCGATAATACCACTACCACCTAATAGTCCTTTTTTAGCAACTCGTTGAATACCTTTTACACTTGGACATTTATCGTCTTTAATGCGTCTTGCACTTTCAACACGTTTTAATATTTCACTGGAACATTGTGAAACTACATCATCTAAACTATTCACATGATCCGAATGTTGTAATGATGAAGAATGATGATGTGAATTTTGTTGCATTAACGTTGGCACCGGAGATCCTTCATAGCAACCCGAATCACGTACAAAATTTCGCCGACCAAATGGTGATGTACCCGAATGTATTTTATGGAATTGATTTAAACGAGCATCATCATTTTCTGAACTTGAACCGGCAATATCACCATCGGAAGCTATTGATGGCAATGAAAAACATAAAAATAAATTGTTATTTACATAACATATGTTCCAGTATTTACAATATATAGACGATAATTATTTCTTTAAAATATAAAAAATTCTGTGTACTTACATTCCATATCAAGTAGTAATTGCACTGCTGTTAATAATTTTGCACGATGTTCGGTATTTGTTATTCCTAAAAAATCTAAATCGGATGTATCAATTTGTTTATACAGTTCCAGATTATCATAGCTGAATTTGATGGGGGGGAAAAAGGATATTATTATTTGCATATTCAGTTATGGTATAGATATTAAGGTATATGTAACACAAACGAAAAAAATTTATCAAATTGAAAGAATAATTTTATATAAATTACCCATTTAGCACCAACACCGATGTATATTCTTTTAGGCCAATGCGTAACAGAAGATCTTCAACGGATGTCGGACCTTTCGAACATTGATTAGATTGTGATGATGCTCTATGGACATTTTTTAAATGATTACGAAAACGTTGTTTCTCAGGTTTTAATTCAACATTTATAAATTTAAAATTTCCTATACGTCCATGGCAACGTCCTCTCCATATACCGGTTGAATTCATTGTTATCACTTCTATAATATCACCTTTCTATAAAACGAAAAAAAATAAATACATTATAGAAATATCGATCGATTTCATTAATTATTACCAAAAAGTAAAAATCTATAATTCAATAAAAATGAAATATTTATATATTACTTTATATCGTAAAGCATCTTTTTCATATGGTATTGGTAAATTATCAACAGTTGCTCTAGCCAAACATATTGGTGGCATATTTGCTATTCGATCTTCTGTCGATATTGAACTATGTGGACTACCTGGACGTACTAATGCTTGTGTACCTAATTAAATAATCAAAATATACACAAATATTGATTAATTATACATTTTTTTTGGTATTTTCTTTTCTATTTTTTTTTTTTTGAAAAATATCATTTGAAAATATAAATAACTTACTGGAACCGGAAGCACTTGGTAAACTTTCTATTGAACTTGCCGAACATGGAAATGCCTGATCGCTCATACTACCACGATCTGTATGATCACGTGATATACTAAAATCTCTTGATATATCCTTACCACCATTAAATTTTTTTATACCATCACTGGTATTAAAATGATTAATTTTTTCTTTTTTCGGTGAATTTCGTATTTCATTGGACTGTAAAGAAAAATTATAAAGAAAAATATTAGTTAAATAAAAAAACTATATTTATAAGATAACATGCATTTTATTGAAGTTAATAAAAAATTCTGTTGGGTAAAGTTGGAAAATTTCCGGGAAATTCATTCATTGAATATGTTAATCTTATGACCAATTTATATGGTTAAAAATATTAAATTTTTTTAGCAATTTCTTTGATAAATATTACAAAATAATGATTTGTACTTTATTTATTTTTTTGTAATACTAAATATTTTATGTCATATGCACATTTTAATTGTATATTTTATCTAATTAAAAAGAAACCCCTTTTTATACGCTTATGTGTTTATCCATTTATATGAATATGAGAAAATGGTAAAGGATATAAGGATTGGCCCTTCTTTTAGTTTGGTCTTGTCTTGTGTATATACATAAATTATTATATATATTAAGGAAAAACCACAATATGAACAACAACCAAAAAAAAAAACATAAATAAAATATTATGATGATACTTATATTATTATAAATATATATATACATAACAAAAAGCTATATAGATATTACGTATATACGACGATAGTGGTTAAAACTTTTTTTTTATTTTAATATATATAAAAAAAATAAACTTTTTAATTAACTTACATGATGTACGGTTGCTTTTTGACTTATAGTTATTCCTTTATGTGATTGTAAACGTTTATTTTGTTTTAAATTATTTGGCAAACCATGTGTTGCGGTCATAATATCTTCATAATCGGATGATGGACTTGCCGATAATGAACCAGATTCACCAATGCAACCACCTCCCAATGTTCTATAATGTGCTGTACAATTATTTGTTCCAATCTGAAACCAAAATATATATAATAATAATGTAATTAATGTTAATTAAAATTAAATCGTAATGAAAAAAAAAATCTTTTATATTTAAAAATTGGAGAATTAAATTTTGTATGTGTATTAAAATGCATATCCATATATTTAAAAAAGGACTTTATTTTTACATTTTATGTGATTTTATATATTTGAAACTTTAAAAGTAAAAATAGTTATTTTCTGTTATCTTTATCTAGGAATTTTTCGTTTTTTGTTTTTTAATTTATTTAACTTTTATTTTAAATTATTTTTATATTTTATATACGAATTATTATTATTTTAAAGAAAACTTTTGCAATAATAATTAGATTTTAAAATTAAAAAATATACCATATATACAATTACAATCATTGGTTTTTTTTATATGCATATATAAAAGTATTTAATATTATATATATACTATAAAGTAGGATTAAAAAGTAAAATATATTATATATTGTATATAGTTAGAGGAGTGCGCAGTAAAATATTGTGAAAACTTTTATTAAATACACAAATATATATTTATAAAATAAGTATATAAGTATAAAATATTGATAGTGTAAAGTTATAATGTTTCTTTAAAGAATATGCATTATACATAGCTTACAATTAGATTAATTTTTTTCTTTAATTTTAATTATTGTTTATAATTTAATTTTCAATTAAAAAATTGTAGTATGAGTTTTTTTGTTAAGTATATACTGGTCAAAAGTTCTCAAGTGATTTATATTGTGGTTATATTTTAATATATAACCTTTTGATAACTATACCATAGAAAGGGTAACATTTAGAATATAAGTAATATTTCGGTATTATTAAATTTAAATCGTCAGAGTTTACCTTCAATATGCGAAATTTAACAATAAACTGACTATATTCACCAAAAAATTAAAGATAATTGCGTTGTTTATTGTTAATTTGTTATTTGGACAATTCACATATATAGCTATTTATTGTGCATTTTCATAAAATCGAAAAAGTTTTTGAAAAAATCAACTATGCTAAAGAAATAGTTAAAGATAAATGATGTATTTTAAAATTTAAACCTGTTATATAAAAATTTGATTGCAAATTTATTGTATTTTAAAATCATATTGAAATTGTATGTGTTAAAGAAAATTTCAAATATTTTATATTAGATAAATATATATATGAAAGTATATTGTGATTTTTAAAATTTAACATTGAAAGATTGAATGCGATAAGAGCTGTCGAAAATGTTCCAATAAAAATATATCTTGATACATATAGACGGATAAATATAATATTGTATAAAATGCAATAAATTTCTATTCTTTCATATTGCTAAAATAGAAAAATAAAATAAAATGTTTTTAATAATATAAATTCAGCACTGGTACACACATCGATGATATAGTATCGAAAGAATAATAAATATGATAAACGAAAATAAAATATAAAAAAATTAAATAAAATTTAGTTTACTTTTTAATATAAATTTAGTTTTTAGTATATAAATTTGGATTGAATAGATTCTAACGAATCAACTTTTAAGTGCGTTGATTACAAATAATTAAAAAATTTAAACTATTTCAATTAAGCCATTGATATTTTACACCAAAATATTCCTTATTTTTTGGCTTTCATCTTAAAAATTTATTCATATGGTGAACGTTTTTTATACAGTATAAATTATTGATATACAGTACAAATGTAAGGTAAGGTTATGAGTAAGGTATGAAAATACCTTTTTATTAAATGATACATTTTTTTTATTCTATATTCTATTGGCATTGATTTTTACCGGTATACGATATCATTTTCTACAATTTGTTACAAGTATGTATTTAATATATAGATAAAAAATATATAATATTCAAATGTTATTATACCTTTATAAAATGAAAATACATATACGATATCTATAGAGTTGGTTTATTTTTATATGAACGGAGGACGTTTTACTTAAATAGATTTCTTATATATACGATAGGTATAAGTTTTTATATAAAAAAAATACATATCTTTGAATGAATACATTCAGTATAACAATCATTTGATCGCACCAATGATATTGCCCAGAAATTTACAATTGGGTTACGGTTTGTTGAGGGACCTCACAATTCTAAATTTTCATAAAATATTGACGTATGCTTAATATATCCGTCATGCAATTGAAGATAAATCATCAACTTTCTCATTATAGAATTGCCGATTGTACATTTTCTAAGTCATTAAATTATCAATAATTTAAAAAAAATATATTGATTTTCATTTAATCGAACCAAGAATATGCCAAGTCATGTCCAATGCAATTTTCTTTTAAACTATATAAATACATTTTACAATTGTTTTAATCTGTTTATTTTTGTTTTTGTTCCTCGTTTTTTTTTGTGTGATTAAATTTTTAATATATATTATAGAAATAAATGAAAGAAAGATACATGTATATGAGAAAAAGCTTTACAAAATTTAACATTTATTTTTTTTATACACATATATTTTTATCATGTATGGGGATCAAACTGTTACACATTCATATGTATATTTTTTTATAAAATACACATACCTGTACGATAAGAAGGAAAAATTTATAAAATGAATGTTATAGAAACTCTCTCATATGTAAGCAGTATATATATGAAAATTTTAGTTAGTAGACATACATAAATTATAAAATTTCTTTTGCTTGTCTACGTTTTCGATTACAAATCTAAATATATTTCATTTTGTTATACCCCCGGTAGATATACGTGAAGTTGATATGAAGGAAAAATATACAAAATATATCTATGAATATATATTCATCATATTATATAGTGAATATTATATATGAAAAAATAAATAATATAGAAAACTTTTTATTTTACTTTTGTTAAAAAAATTGTTAAAATTAAATTTTTTTAGTTTATTTTAGAGTAAAAATAAAACACTCTTATATGTATGCATCAGGCACACATAAATATATGTAGATTGTAGATTTACGTATATACACCCATCCGTATAAAACACCCGAAACATTACAGCACGCAGCTCACATTCATACATATAATATACCCGAACCCAGTGAAGTTTTTGGATATATATACCATATATATAAAATAAAGTTATATGAATATCAAAGGATTTAAAAGAATTTTAAAGTTTACGTTAAAGAATTTCTTAAATTAAATTTAAAATATCTATGTAAGTATATGTACGTGTGCACTTACGATGTATATATCTATATAAATATATTTTATATATATTTTACAGAACAGACATGAATATAAAATAAATTATTATACATCTATATAGACATATACAATGTATTAAATAGTTCAAAAAAAAAATATAACAGAATTTTGCTAAGAATTTTAATATTTAAAAAAAAAATTGCATGTTCTCTATATTATATATCCTTTAAAAAAAACCCACCACAAACATTATAATATAATCACTGCGTGTGTACTTAATTTTTTCAAATATATAAAGCAAAAAAAAAAAATATTAATTATTTAATTTATATATAAAACTATTTTAATATTAATATGTAGGTAGATTTTGTATAGTAGGTAGGTATAGAGGTATGTAAAATATTTTTTTCTCAACTAACTTTTATTTATATATCGGCAGTATATATACAAAAAAAATTTCAATTATTCAATTATATATGGTGACGATTTTCATTAAAAATAAATATACAACTTTTAAGAGATATATAAATAGATATAATTTATCGTAGAATGTTAAAAAACATATATATATACACTTACCGAAACGGTACTTAATCTTGACGTTACACTTTGAATATCTGAAATGGATCCCGCATAATCACCACTTTCTCTGTCATGATGAATTCTATATATATATAAATAAAAATAAACAAGTAAATAAATAATTAAATAAAATAAATTAAATTAAATTTTATCATAATTTATCAAAAAACACATCACTATATAGTATTTATATATAATGTTTTGAATAAATATTTGTATAGTATATCTATAACACACAGTACATAAATCATATCATATATATATTTTATCATAAAATATATTTAGTTAAAATAAAATACCCATGTATTTATGATATTTTGTGTATACGAACGAGTATGTATATAAATAAATACGTATAGGTATATAAAATTATACCCATATAAAATTATTATTAATATTTATTAAATTTGAAAAACTATAGCAATAAATAATGTTTCTATATATAAATGCAAAAATATTTATATATAATAGTTATACAGTATACATTAATAAAATTTGCATATATATATATTACAAACACAAAATATATATGCAATTTTTGATAATTTATATTTATTTAATGTATACCTATGAAAATATATGTATATAGAAAATCTGTTTAGGGAGATTCTATTTTTATTTTAGTCTATGTTTTTATTTATTAATATCCGGTTGTATATTTATGTTTTCTGGCAATCATCGGAAAATTTCCAAAAAAATGATGTCTGTTTGCGAATAGTCTTCCCTCATCATCCTCAATGTATAATTTTATGAATATTCATTAAACATAAATGTGTAAAGAGTATGAATATTATATACATGTAAAGATAATTGTCCAATAATTACTATATGTACAAACTAACACTTAACATATATTAATCGATGATAATCAATTATAACAATTCCTTTAATATTTAATCAAATATATAGTATAAATAATGAAAAGATTTGTTTATTCACAGTTTTGAATATTTAATTACAATTATAATTTTCAATAGATATGATAATTTGCGAACAATTTTCTATAAAAAAAAACTTTTTCATTAAACCATATTTCATTTTTGCAGTTATATGAATTTATTAATTAACAATTTAATTAATTATTTCCGAGTAATTTGAATATATCATATTTATTTATTTTTGTGATTAACAATCTATTATAAATATTTTATAAAACATTTTTTATCTCATTTAAGCGGACATATTTTTTTTTAATTACAATTAAATTCAAATAAATACTTGAAAAGGGAATATCGCGGTTTAGGATAGATGACTTTTCTTCACTATAGTTAGTTTTTGCTTGTTGAGAAAACTGTTAAAATATTGGATAGGTTGGGTTGAAAATTATATCAATATTGACAACTTTTATCACATAATTGCAGATTTTGTGACAAATTGAGAGATGTGACAAATTTCTTAAGCACTTTTCAGCAAAATTGGTTATTTCTATTCTAAATCAATATTCCATATTTGAAAAATCCAAAATACATCAAAATTGTGGAGGAAAATTCAGGACTGTATAATCGAAAACAATTTATAATTTAGAAAAATTGATTTTCACGAAAAATACAGTATAGATACAGTATAAATTATCAAAAATAACGATTTTTCCATAAATTATCTAATTATATGCCATTACAAAAAAATATAAACCGTTTTAGAAAATTTACTCGTGTCTGATTTTCATTTATGCAGTTATATATCTATCATATTAATAAATATATCTATATATATAATCAGTTTTTATTTTGTATGTATGTGATTAATATACAAATTGTGATTAATATACATATTGTGATTAATATACAAATTTGAACAAAATTTTAGGCGTCGATCATACCATTTAAATTAATATTAATTGAAATTTAACGCAACCATTAAAGTAAAAAGTATATATTGTACATGAAATATATTCTCATCAATATATAATATAATATGAAATATAGAGGTACTCAAATATACATCTATAAACGAGTGTATATGCGATATATGTATTATATTGATAATATTCATTATTGATTAAATTAAAAATTATATATATATATATATATATGGCACAAAAGAAAAATATACACGACGTTTATATATATCTATAAAAAAGTTTAATGTTCGTAAAGTGTATAATATATAGAATATTATGTTTAGTATAATTAATATATTGAAACCAATTATAAAATATTTTAGAACATTGATTTTAATTGTAAATAACGTGAGCTTCATTATATTTGCATAATAATAAATAAATATAAAATTTGTATATATAACTTAACACGTAAATAAACAAATATATGCGGTATGTTTGTGTTATACATAACTAAAACATTTTGTTTGTTATATGAAAGAGGAAATTTACAAATTTACATATATAAATATCTATGTATTATAACTAATGTGTTCAAAAAACACTTATTTATATATGTATATAATATATATATAAATTAATAAGCGTTGTGTGACCGACCATACCAATAATTGATTTTAATTATTGAATGTCAATAATGAATGTGTACGGGATGGGAGGTTATATGTATTTTTTTCATGTTTTTATTACCCCAATTAACAAATTATTTATTTTTTTTTATTTCTATATTATAAAATAATGAATGATAATATCACAATTTAAAATGAATAGACTAATTAATTATTTTTAAATTTAATTTTTTTTTTAAATAATTTTTAGTGGAACTGGTTTGCTTTTCATCATGAGATGAGATGATTTCATATGAATTTACACAAGTTAAATATTGATTTATATGCTGAAGATATGCCCTTTAAATCAATTTAATTTGATATCTACCCATATATTTATAATTTTCCAGAAATTTTACCCTTAATTTTAACCTTATACAATATATAAAATATTATAATACTATTCAACTGCGAAGCTTTTTAAACAAAGTAGATTTATTTATTGTCTATTCAGAAGGAAATGTTTTCCAACAACTAACTCTCTTGTATACTTATCTAACATATATTAGATTCTAAATATTACTAAATATAATCTCCATATATATGTATAATAAAGGTAATGTAGATTAAATAAGTGTACATTATAATACTACCTTTAGAATTTATTTTCTCATGTATACAAATTCTAAAAATTTGTATTCTAGTTTAAAATACCTTTATAATATATATGTATATAGTTTAAAAAGTTATATTCAAATATTATCCTCATAAATATATATTGTATAGGTTAAGAAGAGTATATATAAATAAATAAATAAATACACAATATTCAACTATATAGAAAATTTACATATAAATAAAGAACACTCGAAACCTAATGAAAATTTTACAAAATGTATTATTAAAAGTGATATATGAATATATATAGATTTCGGATACTGATATAAACAGTTATTAACAATATAGAAATTATTTGATTAAGTAATTTAAGGATTAAGGAAAATCGAAGGTATGATTTCTTGTGTGATAAAATCTATATATAACAATTTATGTTACAGAAAACTAGTGTGAATACGACAATTACACTATAGCGCTAACAGTATATAGTTCATCGGCTTAAATCAGTTAATTATATATATAGGAAATAGTTTTTAAAAGAAAAAATGGTTTAATCGATTTTTAGATAATATACGTACAATGAGGATTTGAAGAAAATAATACCCTCTATATAATCCTCCAAGACTTGAAAAATATTAACATATCTTTAATATTCTGCTTATATAAGTGATAAGATTCTTAAAAAAAAATTATCATTATCCATTCACGCGGTTGTTTTACAAAATGGTAAAGGAATTTTTGTTGTATATCATATATATATTTTATAAGAAAAACACAAATAAGACGATATAATAAAGCTAAAATATTATTTTTAGATTTTACAATTTTTATATATATTCATTATTATTTTGTTAACAATATACAAACAAGGATTTTTTTTTATTATCGTCTACAAAATCTTATATTTATTCAAAGGGGAATAAATAATATTGTTATATATGTGGTAGGATATAATACACTATATATATATTATGTAAATATATGTGATTTAAAGAGAATGTATATAATAAAGCTTGTTATTTGTTGGATATATTTAAAAATGTTTAAGTATTATAAAATATTGTTTAGGATTTAAAATATATATGCAATTAATTATTTTAAATTTAATCGTATAATTATTATAATATTCTGACAAAAATTATACATTATAATTTATTTAATGTACGTGTATAAAATATATTATATAAGTTTTATTATATATTTATTGGATTGAATTAATAAATGATGAGAATGGGAGTAACATTAAAAATTTTGGATTAAAAGCCTATATCCTCTACAAATCAACTCAATCATAACAATAGGTGATATATGTCCCTTTATATATGATTGTAATTATTTGAATTGTTTGAAAAACATTTGTTCAATGATAATAAAAAAAATTTATCACCAATTTCTACATTTTGTGATAGTAATGAAATATAACCATGAAAATGTCTTATAAACATTTTGAACAGAGATCATATCAAGGATTATTTTTATAACTTGATAATTTTATTAAAAAAAATTTCCTATTTTATTTGATTTTCTTCCATATAATAATTGTTTATTTCATAACATCTGATATATTTTGAAATATATAGTAAAAAGGATTATTATATTTCTTAAAACGATGATTCTTAAAACATTAAATGAATGAAGAAAAAAAATTATAATAACGGGTCCTTAATTTTTTATGACTCTCATAAAGTAATAAGATCTTCGAAAGTACATTTAACAATTTTAACAAAAAAAAAACAGTTGATACCTTTTTGAAGTAACCAAAAACATATAACGGATGGTATATAATAAAAAATATTTAATTATTTTCATATGTGATATTTATATATAAGAGTGATGCGATGATGAACAATGACAAAAATAATTATAAAATAAAAGGATAAAATTTCCTTTTTATGTGTGATTTCGCGAAGAAGATTATATATGCTTTTTATATGTAATAATGTTAAAATAAAAACTTTTTTTTATTTTATAAGAGAAATAAAATGTTTTCTTAAAATTTTTAAATTCAATTTTATATGTGCGATGTATGTGTGAATAAAATTTTGAAAAAAAAAGAAAAAAAGTTTTTATATTTAAAATTATATCTTTTTCTACATACACCAAAAGATGTAATAATAATAATAATAATATTTTCCATATATATTTATAATATAATTTTTTGAATTAGATATATAGAATACATTCTAAATATGTTTATATGAATGCGTACTTATAAAACACGTACATATGATATAATAAAATAATATATTAACCCAAAGGAAATATAATTTTTTTTCCTTTTATTTTATTTTATTTTATATATATATATTACATCCTATTTAATATTCAAAACTCAGAAGAAAAAACAAATATATATATAACACATTTTTTTATGTACAATATAATGTGTATAGATGATAAATTTAAATTTCCAAAAATAAAATATTGTGTCTCTGATGTTTTATATAATAAAAAATGATGTTCTTTTTTTTTTGGTAATAATAATTATTTTAAATATATACAAAAAACAAAAAAATAAATAAAAATATTAGATCATACAAATTAATTATTAAAATTTTTTTTATTAAAATATGAATAAAATATAATAAATAATTAATAATAAAAAACAAAACTAAAGAGATATACCATTAAATATTTTTCTGTTGTGTGATTATTATATAATATTAAAATTAGAATATGGAAATGAAACGAAATTATATATAGTTATATTAAAAATTAAAAATTAAAAACACGTACCTTGCATGTGTTAATGGTATTATTGTTGGTGGATTTGGCGGTTGTTGTGGTACAATAAGTCCTCTTCTTGTTGGTACCCTATGATGTAACGATATATCTCCGGCTGATTTTAATGATATTATTTCGGTAGCTCCATCATTTGGTCCATGTGATGTATAACAAACTCTACCACCCTATTTTGTATATATTATATATACATAAAAGAGAAAACGGTAGACGAATATAAATTACTTGTAAAACTTTGAACTCTGAATTTTTTTCTCATATCTAATATATACATATAATATATGCGGATACACAAAATTTATATAATCTAAATAATTATGATAAAAGATATGATTTTTTTTTATCAAAATTTAATATTTATGTATCCATCCATCCAATATATAAATATTTATATTTAGATATATAAAATAATAATAAAAAAAAAAAAAAAGAAAAAGTTGTTTGGAGCGCATATGGCAAAATATGCATTTAAATAAATTTTATGTTGATAATCTCAAGGGATTCTTACTTTTTTTTTCTTTTTTTTCATGTGGATATTTTTAAATATATATATATAAATATCGGATGCAATTTAATATTTTTTTTTGATATTTAAGGATACGAATTAAATTTACAATAAAAAATTACATTATATTTGGGAAAAAAAATAAATGCAATTATTTATTTGTTGTGCATATAAATATAAAAAAAAACTCATATTTTTTTTAATTTATTTTCTTATATTATTTTATTTCATAAATCCTTTTCTTTTTCATTTTTACTTCTATTTTTGTGTGTGTTATTATTAGGTATTTATGGATTGATATATTTATATTTACATCAATTTATTTCTGATATGTGAATTTATTTATTATATAGCTTTAATTTTATATGTATGTTGCATATATGAGTAAATATAATATTCTTCAAGAAACGTGATGTTTTTCGTATTATTTAACAATGAAATATCAATCAAATTCTATATATTTTTGCTTATTGGTAATATTATTTGTATAACGAATAAAAAGAGATTATCCTAAAATAATGATATTTCAGTTTGCTTATACTTATTATATAATATTTATGTTATTATTATTATTGGTATTTTTATATTATGCGTGTATGTTGTTTTTATGCATATACATACATATACATATATTTGGTATGTGAGGATATGTTATTTTTTTTTATTTATGTTTATTATATATTTTCTAAATTGTATTATTAGATATATTTTTTTTTGTGTGGATTTTATGTAAGAATTCACCATCTGAACTTTTATACCATAATTTAAATGTAATTTGAGAAAAAAAATCATTGGGTATTTTTACATAAGGTTGTATTGAGATATTATATGACTAATTTATAAGTAAAAAGCCATGCAAACATTTTATAACATTATTCTATATCTGCGTTGGACGCTAAAACAAATTATGTTCATTAGGTTGAAATGTTTCTCATATGAAAAAGAAACCGTTTATCTCTATTCTATATCGTGTATTATATAATATTTATTTGATTTGTTGCAATTTATTTTAAATGCGATTCTCTGTTAATTATATGATTATCAAACAAAATAATAATAATTAAAAAAAAATTTTCATTGATAATTAGGTAATTTTTTTCGTTTAGAAAATGTTTTCAATGAGCTTTATAAGAGAAATATAGCTATACTGTATATTATATGACAATAAAGATATATAGTATTTGTGTATACGATGTGCGTGTTTCATGAATGGTATCATAAAACAATGAAATCATGAAAAAATCATGAATGGATTTATCATTAATTTTATGCTAATATACATAATACTTTTTTTTTATCTCTTTACACATGAAAAACTTGTTCAAAATTAAATACAATGCATATATACATTTTTTACGTTTATTCGTAAAAGTATATATACGCAAAATTTTAATGATGCATCTCCATATTTGATGCATCTCATTATTTAGCAAAAACAATTCTGTTAGTATTTTTTAATTTACAAAATGAATATATAAAAACACATTTTTTTTTTTTCAAATTGAAGTTGTTTTGTTATTGTGTGAATATGAGTGTGAAATATACAATTTCTTTTATGATAAAAATGTAATTTTTGTCTTTCCTTCTAGTATATATTTTTACAATTTAGGAGTTTATTTATATGTGAATATAAATGCAATTGATGCATGTTTTTGCCCATCAGTATTTCACTAAAAGTTGCATCTTCTTCGTTGCTTAAACACATCTTTTATATATACATATAATCTACGTTGAAATATATTTTCATAATCATATTTTAATTATTATTTTACTATAAAGACAAAAAAATACCTATAATTTTTACGTATATGTAATTTAAAAAATACGGGTTTTTTTTAATGAAATAACTTATATTTTTTTAATTACAGAGTGATTTTCTTTATTCTAACAATATAATTTTTCAACAATAACTCAACAATGATTCCGAACTCAAACAAAAAAAATTTCCTTTGTATTTCTTTACATTTCAAAAATAGAACAATTTTTCTGGTAAAATATCCTCCAATTTCCCGAATCGATACGTCGGAATTATAGGCATTAGTATTTATATAAAATAGAGTAATTTCTGCTTCATCATGGAATTTATACCCTTTAGATCACCATGTACTTTCAGATCACGTATATGCACAAAAAAAAAGAAAAAAATTCACCTTTCCTTTCACCACATTTTATAAAAAAAAAAATTATATATATTTGTATAAATACGGGGCTCATGTAATATTAATAGTATTATATATTTTTATACATAGAACCATCCATAACACAAACAATGTATTATATATTAAAAGAAAAATGAATTGTATGGAAAAGGCGTTTTCACAAAATTTTCAAGATTAACAGAATTTGTGTTTGGGCGTTGTTGTTGTTGTTGTTGTTCGTGTTGCATAATTATTACATTAATTTTTAGTGCAAATTATTCTATGTACATAAATAAATATACATATATTTAAAAAAAAAAAAACTTATGGTATGATAAAACAAATGCAAAGGTATTCAAAGGTATTCAGGGATTGTGAAAATATAAATGCAGGTTTTTTTTTTAAATTGAATTTTGGTAAGAATTACATCATTTCTATGGTATTCACTTTTTTCATTGAATTAAAAACCTCATTGGTGGTATATTTTGTATAAAGAATTGCTAATTTCGGAATTATTTTATATATGAATAGTCAAAATTTATTATTCTATATCATAACATTATATTTTTTAATAAATTTTCACGAAATCGCTTTTCAATGAAAAACATTTCTATAGCATTCAGTAGTAATAATTTTAACTAATCAAATCAAAAATTATTACTTTTACTTTCTGTTGCAAATTACTTTCTGTTGCAAATTTTCAATTTTAATTCATTGGTCAGAATATTTTTTATTTTTTCAGAAATATCAGTAATTTTTTATATTGGACTTTGGGCTACTAAAAATGAATTTCGATTCCCAAAAATTCACATCATCTAAAATTTATCACATTATTATATTTTCCGTATTTTTTAATACATCCTCTCTGGTGGGCATATATGTATAAATCACATATCTGTGATTTAATTTTTTCCCCATTTGAATTTTTTTATTTTCTACACACATAGAAAATAATACAAGAAGTGAAATTTGCACTCAACTGCAAATAACAAACAGCAAAATATATAATGTATGTATAATATTATTTTTATAAAAATGGATTTTAATTATAATATACGGGTATATGATTCTATTAGACTTCACACACATTACAATAAATATTATATAATTATAATTTTAAAGGTATGAAAAAAAAATCAGTATTTTTTTATTTATTCCCATAATAATATTATATATGCATATATATACAATATAATATAATTACATTAAAATAGAAATTGGAAAGCTTCTACGTAATATATATAGAAAAAAATATATACCTCTATTTTATATTTCAACAAAAAAAAACTGCAAAAAAATACATCTGATTATTATTAATATCAATTGCAAAAACAAATTGTGTATATATTCTTGCATTTACTATACGAAAAATAATTTTAAAATTCAAATGTACACCGCACATTATTTTTGAAAAAAAAAACCATTTATATTATACTACGTATTTAGACTTTTAGAGTATATCCTTTATATATATTTATCCATAGGGATGTTGATGGCTAGATTAAATTAATTGTACAAATGGGTTTTTCCTTTTATTATATTTTATTTTCATTTTTTGCATTCATTATTATTATTATTATATATGAATCGTTAGTACATTAAACGAGTTATAATTTTTTTTTGTATATACACATTTTTTCGTTTATTTATTTCCATTTTTTTTTGTAAATACCATAAGAAAATTCAATGAAGTGTAATTTTTCACAATTTTCATAAATTCTATTTTTGTTTTCTATATTTATTTATTTTTTTCTTTAGAAACGCTTTGCATAGTAAAAAATTTTTTTTTGGTTTTGTTTTAAAAATGCAATTATATATTATGTAGAAAATTATATCTTTTTTTTTGTTATTTTTAAACAATTATAATATGGTGTGAATTTTTTTTGCAAAATGCAAATAAAAATGTGTGTTGTAAAGATGAAAAAAAATAATGAATAAAATATAAATACCTGCTGCAGTCTTGAAATTACAAATTTTAAAAGATATACCTTTTTTTTTCTGTCATTTATATTTATGAAAAATATTTTAAATGGAAATTTTTTTAATTTTTGAATATGATTTAATATAAAATACGGTAACCACACTTTGAATTTGTACTATTGTTCATAATCACTTAAATATATATGGTATGGTATATTATGAAGTACGTTTGCGAAAAGCGAATTTATATATAGATATTTTCTATAATTACTTATGGAGTGTTATACCTATTAAATTTTGATTATATTATATACAATATTAAGAAGAATCGATTCATTTATCAAGTATTATTATTGTAGTTCGGATTCATTTGAAACACGATAATGATTATTGCTTTTTTTTCTACTTTTATTTTCCTATAAATATATACGGACAATAAAGTTCAATCTGTAAAGTACGAAAGTTATTCAATATTTTTTGTGAATGGAATAGAAAAAAAAATTGTGAATTAAATAAATAATGAATAGGTGATGGTAAAACTTTAACGAAAAAGTATATAACATTTATATTGAAATCAGATTTCTTTGAATTTTTTATTGTATATAGATTTTTCAATTGTTTAATATATTTTTAAAGGAAAATTTGCACAATTCCTTATTTGATATTTAATAATACATATAAAAAAGGAATACATTTTTGTCTGCAACGTTTATTTTGCATATATAACATTCTTCTGTAATAGAATCGAGTTTCATTTTAAAAAAATAGAAAAAACTACATTAATAAATTAAATATGAAATAAACACCAATAATCGCAGAATTCTAACACGAACCAAACGTTCAAATTTTATTTTAGGATGACGCAAGGAGACGAGAACAACGATGATGGATTACCAACTATATCAATGATAGATTTAATTTACAAAAATTTAAAAACAAAAACACATAAATAATTAATTAAAATTAAGCAATGAATATGAAGAAAAAGGCAATTAAAAATAAAATAATATCCATAATTCATATCAAAAAGTAAAAAAAAAATCATACAAAAAGTTATATACGACAACATCGTCGTGTATATTCTCATCTTCGTATAGAAGAAAAGTTTTTACAATTAAATATATCAGTCAGTTTATAAAAACATAAATTATATAAAACAAACATTTTTTTTTTTGGAAATAATAAATTACTTTAAAAATATTTTATAAACAATAAATTATGTTGACATCCTTTACTTCTTTCTATATATGGTCGTCGCCGTAAAACTTATTCATAAAAAAATTTATATATATTCTTGTATCTCTTACCGATGGAAAAATATATTGTTAAAAAAAATCATATTCGGTTTACGAAAAACATTATATATAAAATAAAAAATTGCGACTCCAAAATTAAAGAAAAACATTTTCTTATCAATTCGTTTATTTTTTCATTTTATATCATATATTGTTGTTGGATTTTTTTTTATTTTCTATCTGTCGTTGTTTTTTTTAACACCCTCATTCATAAAATATATTTTCTCTGATACATATCTATCTAATAATAATAATAATATACGGGCATATACTTTTTTATTTTTACTTTTAAGTTACACAAAAGCAATTTAAATGAATTAATTGGCGTTACACAAAGCGAAAAATGAAAAATATCTATATGTATATTATATACTAAACTGAAAAGTGTACTTAAAACACATGTACATACTACATACAAACACACATAAATTCACTCTCCAACACAACGTGGCAATGTGTCATCACTACAAAAAAAAAAAAAAATAAAATTTTGTATAAATGCAAATCTTTCTTTTTGTTTCTTTTTCGAAAATTATTTTAACAAAAAACAATTTATATAAACCCGTGTTCATCATCATATACTTGGAAAAGTACACACAAAAGAAATTCTAATTGAATTACGCCATTGTGTACTTATACAAAAAAAAAAAGAAGAAAATTAAAAAGAATAATTGTAAAAGGCGATACAAGAAAATCACCCAACACAAATATATTTATATATACGATGTATATAGATAGATAGATACACTCGAAATATATATAATAAAGGAGACACTACTGAAAAAATAAATATATTTTGTATATGTCCTTTTTTTTTTGTTAAATAAAGTGCGAAATATATACTTGGAAAAATTTATATATTTTATATCCATACACATATAATTCACCATTCATTAATATTCCATTGAGTGATTTTAAAATAAGGAAACGTAATGAAAAAAATATATAGGAATAAATAAATAAAAAAAAAAGAAAAAACATTTTCAAATATATATTGAATACGTTTTAAATTTATTTTATTTTCCTGGTCATATTATTGACGTATATAAATACAGATACAGATAAAATTTTCTAGTATATATATTTATTATTATAATTTTCTCCCCATCAATCGCATTTGAATAGAAAAACTTTTTCATTTCATTGCACCACAATTCTGTATTTGCATGACATTATTTTGTATATATACATTATATATGATGCGTTTGGGAGCAGTATTTATTTATATTTTGTATATATTCTTTGAAAATGCATAAAACATATTTATATATATATATATATATAAAAATGTTGGAAAGACATATTGCTTTTTGATGCATTGACGACGCAAATGAATACATTTATTTTGTCTATACGCTTATAGAAAATTAAGCGACAAAAACAACTATATATACATCAACATATAATTAAATTGTTAGTTTTTTAAAATGGAATTTTGATTTTAAACAATTTTTTATTTATATATTATACATATATGTTTATATAAAAGGTATATATTTATACCTATCTATATAGATCGATCATTATTTGTTATTATTTAATTATTTTCAGTTTTTATACTATATATATGAATTTATATAGTCAGTTTTATGATTGTATATACCATATAATAATATATCATAAATGAATTATTCGGAATATATTGTATTATATATGAAAAATATATATTGATGTTATCTCATGCATGTTAAAAGTTAATTTGTTTTGAATTGACTAAAGGGGAAATTAGGTATTGACGTGGATGGATATATTATATATATATGGTATATAGGTATATGAATAATTTGATTTTTTTTTATTATATCTATATATATATATATATGAATATATAATAAATTGAGTTTATTTATGGCAAATAATTGAAAATTATTAATAATTTTCTTGTTTGATAAACTATATGCAAATTAAAAAAAAATAAATATTGATTGATAATTTGTATATATATATAAAATACATTATATTGTGTAATTATTATATAGTAAATTTTGAATGATTATTAATTTAATTTTTTTTTTTTTGGTTAATTGTTTACATTAAATTGTGTTTATATTTTTTCTGTATAAATCATCAATTAATATATATACCATGATTAAATTCAATTATAATAATTTTTTATTTTTATTTGTTTTGGAATTTTAAGTGGTTTTCGATTTCTATCACAGGTTTTGTTATAGTATTGTAATTATTAAAATTCCGAAAAATTTGTGAGAATTTTAAGTTTAAATGATTTTTATTATTACCTATATTGAAATTCAGCGAATTTGAGACTTTTGCAAAATTATTATAGTTTAATGACGGTATGTGTATATTCAATAAATAATTTAAAAATTGATTAAATAGTTTACCGCAATAAAATCAATATATTTACTATATCAGAATAAATGTAAACAAAAAAAACCATACCTGTATAGTTGCTGCAGGTCCTAATTGCATTCCGGTCATTAGAAAATCATCTGGATCACTTTCGTATGGTGGTTCATCGTACCAATGCCCTTGATGTGATGGTCGTCCTAATGCCCCTTTCGCCGCATCGTCGTACATGTATGTGTCGTCTATATGAGTGAACAATATAGATACAAATTTAATTTAATGATATAAAGTGCACAATATCAAAAGCGATTAATACAAAAATATACTTCTGTAATATAAATAAATTAAATGCCTATACATTATATTATTTAAAACTTAACAAATTACAATATTTAAATTTTTCCAAGTAAATTACAATTTATATATATATTTAAATAAAATATAGATTATAGAATTTCACCTATTTTACCCAAAGAAATGTATATACATATATAGAAAATATAGTCAGATATATTTAAATTAACTTATATAAATAATTGTTAGAAATGCAATTTATATATAAATGGAAATTCTTATTCACACATTGTAATTGTTTTTCTTTGTAATTAATTAATTTTTATATAATAATTTCAATAGAACAATGTATGTAAATACTATAAAATTTTATAGGTGTTCATTTTAATTTATATATTTGTATATATGATAAACTTTGACTTGAGGTTAACTATTTTATATAAATTGAAATAATCCTATTATTATTTAAAACCGAAAAAACTTATAATGATATTAATATGCATTTAAACATAAATAAACTTTAACTATAAAATTAAACTATATCTCATATAACATATAATTTGTATATACATATATAGAATTATAAATGCAATAAACGTAAATTTCATTTATAGATCGTTGGTTCGCCTTATTCACCATATATATCGTTTTGATTTACATATATTCAAAATAGATTTAAATGTTTTTTCTCTCTATATATATTATTCATTTTTTTCCTATACGCTTGTTAATTTGAATATACCTCTATCGTCTATCCATAATCAAGTTTCGAATTAATGACTTCATTAAATTATTTTGTAAAATATTAATTTTTTATTTAACTTTTTATTGTTATTATATGCGGTCTTATCTATTGCTCTACCTGTACGTTTTGTTTTATATGACAATTATTTAAGTATATAAACGAGTATCTCTTTATATTTTATATATATGTATGAATACTATACATAAATAACAAAAATTGATTATATATTTATTGTTTTTGTGATGCGGTTATGAGTTTTTCATTTTTTGGGTTTTTTTTTTGTAATTTCATTTAAATAAATATGCGGTCTTTGTTTTTGTTTAAACACAAATTTAGAAATATATTTCTTAAATTTATTATAAAAGTTAAATTTTATATTTATTTAAATCAAATAATAATAATAATAATAATAAATGTTTAGTGTAATAAAGAATTAAGAAAATGTGTAAGCTTAAAACAAGTCTATATCATTTTGTTGAGATATATAAATAATAAAATATGTATTTATATATATATAACTAGGTCTATGTATATAGATACGACAACGATGACTGCTGTTTAATTTATGTGAAATATGTTATAGATATTTGATTGCTCGTTTCTCTGTTTTTTTTTTCGTTTATGTATTCATTTATTTTTTTTTTGTTTAGATTTAGTTGAATATTTCAAAATTGAATTAATTTATTATTTAAATTTTTAATGTCTATTTTTGGAATATATTATATACTGTAACAAATTTTTTTTTGTATTATGGTATAATATATACCTACATAAAATAATAATAATATAATTTATATAAAATTTAGTCATAAATTATTTAAAAACATATAATACACGACGGTAACGAACGGTTTATCTGAATATATGTTTATTATAAATATTACTATATATTTATGTGTGTATTTTACATTCACAACATGATATTGCCATTTATATACGCGTATAATATATTTTTATTACATATGTTATTTTTCTATTATGTTTTGTAATTAGATATATATGTATAATTGTATAATATACGGTAAGATGGGTATAGAATTTGCTTCAGATCAGATTAAATTTATTGGAATTATGGTTTTTTGAAATTTTTCGCAATCCGTTGGTGCTAACGGCTAACAACCAACAACTAAATAAAAGAAAAAGTATTCAAAACGACAAAAGAAAGCTGTTGAAAATATTTTTTCTGAGCAAAAATAAATAAAAAAAAAATGAAATTTTTAGAATTTTTATAGAATTTTTATAGAATTTTTCTTTATTTTCTATATTCAATTATACCTCATGTTACAGTATGCTATACAGGATATATATTTTCATTTCATATACAGTAAATTTTATATATTATATATGCATATATTCAAACATGAGTGATTTGTTTGATTTCAAATGTTATAAATGTATACAGTAAATTATATAAATAAATAAATGTATTATTTCAATATAAATATATAAATATTTTGTATAATTAATACAAATATAAATGGAATAATAGACCAAGTAAATATATAGGATATAACCGGTGGCTACAGGGTAATAGGTCATAATATTATAACCACTTTATATACAATATAAGTTATATATATATGAAAAATATGTTTCATTCACAACGTATCTTTCGAAAACCATTTTTACTATATACTTATTTAAATATAGATTTATATGAACTTTGAAATTTGTATTTTTAGTCATCCTAAAATGATATTAAGGACATTTATAAAACCGGATATAGAGTCTAATTGAATAAGATTGTCTATTTGAAAAGAAATAGAAGTTCGTTTTATCGTAAATAGAGAATATTTCGATTAAACTTTATATTTGTATTTTATGAAAATGCCAGTACAATTATTACTATATTGGATCAAAGAATTAATAGAAAGAAAGTATTATTAGCTAAATTTTTTGATCAATCAAAAAAAAATAATAATAATACCTCGAAAGTCTATAGAAAGTGTTGAAGTTTTTTTTATAATATCGTCTTTTCCGACTCTGTAACAAATTATATTAATTTTCATTCATATATATATAATAATATTTTATCATTCAATGTTATCATTTTAAAGCCATAAAATTTATTCAATCTCTATATATATGAATATTTTTATTATTTCTATATATATATATTTTATAATATTAAATATAAAAAAAAATTCAATCATGAAAAATTACAATTGATATTGAAAATTGTTTCCATACATATTTTTTTCCATACAGAAAAATATTATCAAAAAAAATATATATATACATTTTATTGCAGTAGTAAATTATGTAAATATTATTTCAATCTTATTGTAAAAAATATACATATATATTTATCGCGACGCGTCTTTTTTCATTTTCAGATCAAAAATGGAAAAATTGTTATATATAAAATGAAATACAATATAGGTAAAAACTATATCTATGCGGTATATATGTAATATATAATAAGAAAAAAGAATGAATTTTATAAAAATGTACAATGTACATGTATTTTTTACTTAACTTTATTATACGATATATCGATTCGATATAGTGTTTTACATTTAAATAAAATGTATAAAATATGCATATATTTTGCAAATATCATAAGATGCATATATAAGATTGTATCTATATATCTTTGGTGTAATATCTGTTATATATAAATATATGAAATGAATATATGTATTTAATCTTGTTAGAATTAATAAATCTTTTTATTTTTTGCATATATTAAATATATCTCACATATAAACATGTTATATTACATAGCGTAGTAGTAGATATGCATTATATATATATTCAATATCATTTACACATTTTCATTATTAATTCAAATATATATATATATAAAAACTATAAATATCCTTAACTTATGAGTTTTTGAATATATATTATATATATATAACATACAATTTAACTAGTGTTATCTTATATATAAAATTGTATAATATGTAAACTGTTGAATCATAAATATGTAGATAATAATTCTTCTACATTATATATAGATATATAATATATTACTTTGTAGATTTATTATATATATACAAGAAAATGATTTATATTTGAATAAATACAAAATTGCGGCATGTATATGAATGATATTTATATATAAATAAATATATATATAGAAAGCAAATTGTTTTTGGTGACTGAGAAAAATTAACGGAGGAACGGACGATTGAGATAACAAAATATATATATAAATTGCTGTGTATTATACTAATATTACTATGTATTATATACTAATAGTATATATAGTAATAATAAAACCATATACATTAAGGATAAAACTATAAATTTGTTCGAAAATATATATATATATATAGGTATTTATACAATATTTATATAAAATAAAACAAAAAATATATATATACCATCAGGATTATCATATTTTTTCCTTGGTATCCGTACAGAATATGTATTCTATATTAAAATGTTAATGTATAAATGTAAACCCTATACCTATTATACACTGAATGGCAACATTCTACAAAAAAAAAAATGAATAGACCGTCCGTAACACAAGCTGTCGTATTTTTGAATTTATGGATTTATTATATATATACCTATCTATATGTAAGGATATATATTTATGATTGCAATATACACAATGTAACTTTAATATATATATAAGCTGCAATTTAACAAAGAGAGAAGTATAACACAATTTTTGACCATATGTGCTGTATATATATGGATACATAATAATATATAATGTGTAGTATATATGAAGGAACATAATCTTTAATCCATTTTTAACGAAAGGTGTGTGTATAAAAATATAAACATAATATATATGGTTACATGTTTGTAATATTTAAAAAAAAATTACAAAATTCTGTATTCTATGTATATATGCGATATTAATTTTCTCTTTAAGATACTTTTATATATACGAATATTATTTTTTTTTTAAATATGGTATTTTTCCATCTGGTATTTAAGATTTTTTTTTAATTTAAATATAAAACATTTTTATAATTATTGTTATTATTATATAAACATTTTCGTTTAATACAATTTAAGCGCGCACAGCCTTATAACAATCGTGAACATTAAAAGATATTTAACCTTTATACATAGATTATTAAAATCGAATCTATATTTACGAAATAACGTTTTAGGTTATTAAAAACGAATGAGCTCTATAGATATATAAGTATAATAGATAAAAAAATAATAAGTAATTTTAATACTTTTTTTATACACATTTTATATGTATAATATCAAAGGTTTAACAGTAAATTTTGATATTCACCATTCGTGCGCGGTAAGTGTAATTTTGTGGAAATGAAATTGTTACATAGAGATTTTATAAAGGAATTATATTAGGTATAAGCCTATAAAATGAATGAACATATATTTTTATTGATTTGAATATCTTATAACCTGACAACCGGATCAATGAAAAGTTTAAACTAAAACAAATAAGTGGTTATATGGATTATTATCTTTTTTATATAAATCATTCCATAACATAAGACATCCCAATCAAAATCGGATTCAGTGATAAATTCATAAATTTATGTAATTAATGTAAATTGCAAAACAATTCAAACAAATATAAAGTATCTAGTGGCCTATATATACATAATGCTAAAACTGGTGACGGAAACGAGTTCAATGAATATCAAATAAATCCACTATATAAAATTTCAATAAAAAAGAAAATTTCATTTTTTTATTTTATTGTTAATACGATTTTTTGAAATAGCATTTCCTCATAACTTTTATTCTTATGTAAAAGCAAATTTAAAAATATCCACCCTTCATTTATCAAAATAATTGATATGATATATGAATTATTATACATTAAAATTACATTATCTTTTTTTTTTTTATTATTATATTCCCATATATTTCTATATATATATTTACATTCATTGTGTATGGTATATATAAATATAAAATATAAGATATTATCTTAAACCCCTTCTTTTAGTATTTTAAACTTTATATATGCGGCAATAAATACATTTAAAATAATTGTTAAACAATTTTTTTTATATAAATATATATATGATATATATAGAGAAAGACAATATATATAGATACGTACTTCTTATATATATATTTATAATATGCGATTCTCATATAGCCTCATAAAAGTAATTCATATGAAATTGTAAAATTTTCTATGACATTAAACAAATTGAAGTGACTTGTAACTTTATATACATATATATCTTCAATTTTTGTTATAGCCATATTACAGAGCTTTATATCCTTATATATATAAGCTTATATATGATATTATTTTTAATACATATAGAAATTGAAAATTTAGTATACGTCTTTACTATTTATATATAGTATATATAGATATACATACAATAAAATGATGTGAATAAGTTAAACTGGTTAAACTCTATATTCGTATAACGGTATAACGTATATAAGATTCATCCATAACTTTATGCTATATATCTATATGTGGTATATGATAATATCCTTTTAATAGTTAACTTTCTTGAATCCTTATATAGATATATTTGTATAGAATGGAATATATATATATATATATACGTAATACGTATTTATGCTTATCCAACAAATTCATATATACATATATATATAATTCACGTACATGTACTATATATAGTAATTTATTATAATAAAAAAAAAAGTAAACTTTCTTTTCTCATTTAAGATCCATGTAAAAGATTTTCTTTATGATGGGAAATTGAGAGAAAAACGTTTTAAAAATTTATTTTAACAAAATAATGTAAAAAAAACAAAAGAAAAAGATAATAAAAGATGAAAAAATTAAAACAACACACATACTATAAAAATATATGAAGTTAAAAAGATAAAAATTTCATATATAGCTGCTTCCCTACTGCAATTACAAAGTTTATATTATTATATGTTTTAAAAAAAAAAATACCTTCTACAGAGGTACTGACTGACTGCGGAGTATTTGCGATATTGTATGGCAAAAATTATTTTACATCATATAGAACAAAATATTACATAAAATCATTATTGTTAGTTTTAAAAGTACTATATACAATACATTATGTACGGACATACATCAATATGATTTTATGTATATATAATATCGTTCAAGTTTATATGTTATATAAAACATAAAATTAAATAATGATGCACTTTCATGAATTGAAAATATATATCACAAATATCTATAGAAAAGTAATTATTAAAGTAAAGATATTTATATATATGAAATCAATTTGAAACTTATATTTATACAAAATTCTATATGATATACAATGGAGAATGGATATATGGTATACATATATATAGAGAAGCTAAAACTAAGGATGCATTTCCACATTATGATGATACATATATTTATATGTAAGGTTATTTATATACGTTTTAGTATAAATTTTCACCATTAGTTAATATCTTTATATGGTTAGTTGTTTATGTATAATATGTTTATATACGATATATACGTATATATGGACTTGTGGGTATATTTATACTATATATATTCATGTCATTTAAATTATTTAAACTTTCAAAAACTTTATGTATATTATTATAATATGGACTTTGTTATGTTAAAACATTTGAATAGGCTATTTTTTATACACAAAATATATAAGTAGTATATGTTTTATTTTTTTTTATGAATAAACCATTCTGTGTATATATATAAATTATAATAGAAGACTTTATATATAGAAGAGAAGAAGTTGTGTGAATGAAAATGTATAATGTACATACTATAAAAGATTTATATACTGATATCTATATAGAAATAAGTATATTACAGAATGATGAAACGATGAAAAATTAAGTTTAATGTTTTCTTTTCTTATATTTTTTTATTCGTGCTCGTTTTTTTTCTGTGGTACTGTATATTATCTTTTTGTAATATTTTATCTTGAATACATTTATATAAAATTATATAAGCATATATCTAGAAAATTTATATATATTTACTGTTAAGGCAATGTATTCAGATCCAGGTATACAGAGTGTGCTCTAAAAAAAGATACCAGTAATAGAAACGATGGTGATTCCATAAAATGAATTCTATGTGATTTCCAATCCAATAGGTCTTATGGAAATTAAAGGTAATCAAATTATTGATAAAATTCCTAACTTATGACTCATAGATAAATTTTTATAAATACTTTAAAACTAGATCACATTCCTATCCATAATTCAGAAATTATAACGCTTCAAAGTATCTCTAAATTTACAAAAAAACTAAAAAAATTCCAAATACAACATAAAGTATTCCAAAAGGAAATAGAATTATCATCGGTAGATAATTTCTTTTAGAACACCCTTTACGAGGTAATATAATAAGATGTATAAATCTTTTTCTTATGATATAATAATAAATTTTCTTTAAACATATATATATATATATATATATATAATTTGCTTATTTTATCATTGAAGTTTTCTTTTTTAATATTTTTATTTGTTTTTTGTTATTATGATTATGCGGTAAAGCTCAAATGTATTCGATTAAACTCGTATTTTTAAAATGTTGATCTATACAGTGTACATTGAGAATAAATCCTTATACTGATTCCAACCTAAAAACCCGTCGTTTCCACAACGTTTACACTAATGTATAACTTAATTGTAATAATTTTTATGTATTTTTCAGGGACAATAAATTATGTATAAAGAATTTCTTTTAAAATGTAATTTTAAATTTGTTAGTTAAATTATTCGAATACATTCGGAAAAAAACCTGTAACACGTATATAAGTTATAAAGGTATATATAAATATATTTATAATGAATGTATATTTATATAAAAATTAATGATGTGTGATTGTGTTTAATTATACTTTATATGACAATATAAATTCTAATTTCAATTATTATCTATTCTATATATATATATATATATAAATTATACCAAACTACCGCATTTCTACTATATAAGGTAAAATTTAGGTAAAATAAAGTAAAATTTTCATATTAAAATTTCTTAGTAAGTTAGTAAAAAAAAAAGGGCATGCCCATGCAAAATACTATAATGAATTATATCTACATTTGAAAAAAAATCAAAATTAATTTAACTTTGAAATAAATGTGAATGGTGCAAAAATTTAAATATACAGATATTATTTGGTAAATGTGTGTGATGTAAATCGATAAGAGTCGTATATGTTGATAAAGTTAAATTATTATTACAAACCCAGACATTATACAAATTTCGCAATTATATATGATCAGTAAATTATTCATATATGTATATAGAGTTTAAAATATAATTAACAAATAAATACAACAAAAAACGCATATACCGCACAATCAATACAAAAATTATCAATACATGAAATTAATTATATTTAGATTTGAATTATATTTATTAAATGCATATATATTATAGGCGAAAAATGACAGAAAGATAATATTGATTAATTATATTTTTTTATTTTTTGTGAAAATGTTAATGAAAAATATGTGAATATTTAAAATGAAAGTTTTGTATACGTATATATAGATGAAAATTGACACCAAAAAAATTGTCAAAACCAAAACAAATAAACATATTAAAACAAACAACATCAAAAACATCGATTAAAAAAAATATAACATTTATACAAACATTTAAAAAAAACATCAAATAAAATATTTAATGCTTTTTAATTTATATTATTACCTGTTTTTCCATCTCTATTTAATTGTAATAATCCTTGTCGTATATCACGTAATATCTGTAATATATAATGAATAATAAAATTTATATATATGAGAATGTATTATTTTTTTAATACATTAATTTTATTTTATTTTTTTTGCTATATTTAATGTGTAAAATGAAAAAATATTTTCGTTATTTATATGTATAATAAATTAAAAATAAAAATTTAGAAACTTATTCCAATTGTTAGACGTTATCATATAAATTAAAATAAAAAATAATAAAATATTTTTAATAAAAAGATCGTATAGTTGAATAATTTTGTTGAATTTTTTATTTTATTATCATTTTTATTTTAAATAATATAAATCAATTATATTGATTTCTCATATATTGTATATACAACACAACTTAATTTTTATCACAAATAGAGTTCAAATGATAGTTCACCTTTATTTATATTTATATATATATATTTATATAATGAAGTACGATGAACTTTAATAAACTATATAATATTTATCATATAGACATATTTTATATAATTGTATATATGAAACTTAAAATGCATTAAATATGCATTTGAATTGTTGTATTGTATATATGTATATATATTTATTTATGTTTCAAATTTTAAGAGATTTATTATGTTGTGTTAAGATAGAGAATAGACCTATTCATACATATATTATCACACATTTATACAATACTTCATGAGTGATATCAAATGTAGTATATGGATATATACACAGTATATTAGTACATTTATATGAACAAAAATTTCAAAATAAATTCATTCATTGTTATTATTTTGGTGCCATATAGTCTCTGTATACTCCTACAAAACGGAAATGACAGAATGTTGGCAAAAATAATGCACTTTCTTTCATATATATATAAATATAAACGTATGTGTATGATATATTATTATACATATCGTTATACATAATAATATTATTATTGTTATTATGAAGAAATATCTCAACTGTCAAGTGAATTTAATGGATATTAAAAACTGCAGTCATTCGTTTTTATATTTTTATATATGTATATATAAATATAATATCACATTATATACCTATTTATTTATGTATTTATATATGAGGATTTGTATTATATAATACACTTTTTATGTATATATATAAACAATAAATTTCTTCGCTTTTTATTCCCATATTTAAGTTTTACAATAACTTTTTGTTTATTATAGACATATTATATATTTCATACAATTTTGTATAATGTGTGTTTATTATACATATTTCAGGATATATATACACAGAGAACTATATTATTAAATGTACATATAAAAGCTTTAAATTTAAAAACATTTGTTTGTATAATACCTATATATATATATATATATATATATTCGTTTGGCGTTGAACAAATTATGTAAAAGGATAAAGGAAATACCCATTTTTTACTATACATAATTATATTAAGATTTTTGCATTAAAATTTTTTGAAAATTAAATGTATATAGTATTGCATAAGATTTCTTTATAATTGAATATAAATATATTCATTGTGTTTGGCCATACCAATACTAATTTGAATTAATGATGTATTCATGAATTTGCTGATTTTGTTATGTTGTAAATATTGGGGTATAGTAAAATATTTTTTAGATTACATTCGAATGGGTTTTACATGAATTTTACCTTGAAATGGAATGTGATTTCTATATTTTTTTTCGTATAACATATATTACGGTTAATACAGAGATTGGTTTTAACTTTTAACTGTATATAATAAAATTAAAATTTTGGATTTTAATAAAACAAAAAGTGAATGTAAGACGATGGGTGATAAAAGTGTATGACGTGATAAAGCGCTGAGGATTGGTGGATATTTTTTGTCAATATCTGTCTTATTTTTTATGAAAATCATAGTGAAATCAAAATGTATCGACTATAGATAATCTACATTTGAATGCGATTGAAAATCTGCATTCACACAATCACAAAAAGAAATGAACATCCGATTCATAAAAAGTTTCAAACAAACACATTCACAATTTATTCCAATTAATTTGTGCAATTTGATTAAGTAATCTGCTTTAAGAAATTTGGAAAAATCTTTAATTAAAAATTTTCAAATATATGGTTATTTAGTGGTTGTTTAACTGCGGAAAATATACATACTACAAAAAATTTGTGCTAAATCTGAATATTAAACATGATCCTATATATATATTATATGTATATTGAATACAGTTCGGTTACTAAACAGCATGCCTTTTCCACATTTTTAATAATATTTATTTAAATGTATTTAATATGAAAATTTTATCGAATAAGATCTTATATTATTATATAATCTAAAATTAATTTACATATTTTGTGTGTGTATAAAATGAAAGAAAAAAAATATATAAATAAATAATAACTCACTCTATTATGGGAAGTACTAATATTTGTAAATTTATATATAATATACAGATTTATATTTATTAAAATAAAATAAAATTTTATATATTATACAATGTACATAATGAGGAATATATTCAGGTATATATATATATTATATAAAAAATATATATATATAAATACATGCTTTTCACAACAAATTAAAAGTATAGAAAAAAATAAAATAAAATAAATAAATATAATAAATCTGTTGCATTTAATCGTTCGTATCGACATGTAAAATGCATCTACATTATTATTTTTTTTTATATATATACATATTTTTATAATCGACATGCAATTTGATTTTTTTTTCTGATGGTATAGTATTTTTTTCTATAAGTATACCTTTTTTTTATTTATTAAACTATCTATTTATTATTTTGTATATATACGTTATGTATATACAGAGGCATGTTGCACGTTCAATTTATATATATACATATATTAATGCATGTAAAACTTGTAATAGTTTTTACATTTTGTATTAGTAAAATGTATAAAAACACTTAATGTTTTAGCAATTTTATATATGAAATTTCTTTTATTATTTATACAACGTTTTTTTCTTCTGTTATATACCTTTAATAAAATGATGTAATTTACATACAAAATATATTATATGGAAAATTTTCAAATAAATTTCATTTTTTTTATTGCATCCCCGTCATCCACATATATATTTTGGTATAACAAGCAGCAATCATTTTGTTTTGATATGCATATACATTTTCTTTATATTAAGTATTAATTTTATATAAAGTTATTTTTTGTTTTTTTTACATAAAAAAATACCATATCTCTATACAAAATATATTGATTTGCAATTAAAAAGTTTCAGTAATGAATTGTTCAACTATATCATATATATAGATATATAGTTAATCAGTAACTTATTGATACATGTATGCGCATAAAATAAATAGATAATCAAATTATTATATATATATATTATTTATATAAATTATTATATATATATATTACCTTTATATTCGTATATGTACATTATAGTTTATACAAATGTATATATATAGTATAAAAAATAAATAAAAAATATTTTATATCAAAAACTATATATTAGAAAAGTTATCGTATCTTAATTGTTCAATGGTGTCACGTTTCAGAAACTTCTTTCTTCATTCAACTTCTATTATATACACACATGATATAAGTACAACCACATTGTAATATATTTATAATAAATTAGAAAACAAAAAATAAAAAATAAAAATCACATATACTAAAAATGTTCCTCAAATACACAATACACAACACAAACATTGCGATTCGACCAACTTTAAACTTTTTAAAAACATTTTGAAATACTCAAATAAAATGTTTATATAAATATTACCTTACAAAAAAAAAGATAAAATTATATAAATAAATTTCCCAAAAAAAAGAAAATAAATTATAAAAGCAATTCAAAATAATTCAAACACTTACCTCTTCGTGTTCTCTTTGAAATTTTTCCTTTTTTCTCATTGCTTCTTGAACCTTTAACTATATACACATTAAAAGGAAAAATGTTTTTTTGTTAGTTTATAGAATTCATTTAAAATATAATATAATTAATATTATACATATATATTAAGTTATGTTTAATGAGTTTAAGAAAACACTTAAAATTAATTTAAAATCAAATGAAACCGTTTTTCTTAATGTGAATTTAATTTTTACAAATATATTTTTATTTTTTTTTTGGTCGTAGTTAAATTATCAAATAAATTTATTTAAAATTATTAAATGAATATAGAAAATATATTATAAATGTATATGCTTACTCTGTGTATTGTTTCTTCAAAACTGTATTGTGGTCCTCCGTTTAATTGAAATTGTCTCAGTCTTTCGTTTGCCTGCGAAAATAATGAAAAAAATTAAATTCAAAATATTTACAGAAAATGATTATGTAATATTTTAATAATAGAATATGGATGTTTTGTAATTGAATAATTCCTTAGATAAATAATATCGTTTGCTGTGAAATGTAATAAAAGTTTTTTTTTAGTTGTATAAAATTATATTGTATTAATGTAAAAA